>BQNB010071934.1:0-32596 GCA_026074375.1 Tanacetum coccineum
AAATATGAAAACAACTAATTCAGAAACTATACCCCATATTTGTTCTTTCTTTCTCGTGCAAGAACCAAGTGGTGAACAAAAATTACCAAATACTATTTAAAAACATCAAAATTGAATATTGTAGTTGGTATAAATTGAAATACAAAACTTGATCCTTAACCTGAATAATAGTCTCAAGTTTGAAAACACAAAGACTTAGCTGACTAATAACTCCATCCTTAATCCATTTTTGGGCCTACTAATAACAGTCGTCAAAACACCAGACGATGTTATGAAACTTGAATGACCACGTTTGCATGACTTCTCCAACTTTGCAAGATATGTTTCATACATGTATGATGTTCTACAACCAGAGCTTTTGGGACATGTTGTCGGAAAAACAACTGGCTACGTATCCATCATGATGACTCGTACACAGCTTTAGTAGGCCTGATATCACTAGTTGTGGTCGATTCCTATTTATATTAAACACATAATTTATGAGATGTACTAATCAAATTGCGCGTGAATTATTATTACTATTATTTAAATGAACCTGCTCTAACCTTTGCAAAAAGGTAACCACAATCAGATCTGTTAAAGATCGACTTTTTCGACCAACCAACTACTCTTGGTATAACATTTGGATCTTTAATCCACCAACAATTGCATCTTTCAAATGACTTAAAGATCCAAACCTACATAATATACCACAAAATTATAGTCATAAACCTTATATCCACATTCAAAATTAACAAGAAATATTCAATATAATCGTAATATGGTTTACATGGAAAGCAAAAACAAAGCCAGACAACGAATACATAGGAACATTAACTTTGGGATCTTCTTACTTCATTCCAAATAGTGCTCATTCGCAATGCTTTTCTTATCACATTTCTGAATTTGGTCATATAAATGGGTCCATATGTGCTCACCCCACGGAAAACAATTCCAATCTTCTAGACTTTCAACCAACCAAAACAAGGTATCATCAACCGGGCATGTCAACAACTGACCCATAAAGATAACCTCTAAACATAAAACAAGACAAAGATGTATGGAGTCTTCATCACAAAGCTTTTGAAATGTCTCTTCATCCTCAATAACACCAATAAGATCTAAGTTTGTTACACTTGAACCTAACTTGTGTGGAAAAACTCTATTAGCTAACCATTAGCTCCCCGAAATATATAAACCAAAGTTGACATCGCCAAAAGGCAAACCAGTAATGAGAGCAAACTCTGGACGACCAAAATACAGACTATAACCTTCAGTATAATAAATAAGAGGCATATCATAATGAGAAGAATCCACTTTATGTTGTTTTTGCAACATATAATCTATGAGTTGTGGTTCATGATCAAAAAACAATAAATCCAACCAACAACCGAAACAACTACTCCTAAACAAGATCCGTCGATTAGCATCTAACTTTTGCTTAATTAACCAAAAGTAGTTCAATTTACTCCTGATTATGACTTTACATTCTAAGTCCTGAAAAAAATAAATAAAACATATTTCAAAATCAAATTTAATGTGAGTAATGATAAACCTATCAATTAATATTAAAAGTTTTTGAATTCTATAATGAAAAAATCAAATGATTTGAAAATAAAAATGAAATCGCGTACCCTGTTATAGCACATTATGGATCCGGCGATAGTCATGTGCAAAAATTCTGGCCACGGAGAAGATGGGGAGAAGATAATGGAATTGGGGACGATGGATATGGACGGGTCGGCAACGGAGAAGATGGCCAAGGAGATGATGGAAGTGAGGAGATGAAGGTAACTCGTTGTAAAAAGAAAATGTGTATAAAAAAAAAGTGTATATCCTAACAAAAAATAAAAGTGTGTATACTTACAAAAAAAAGTGTGTATATTTACAAATACAAAAGAAAATTAGTTAAAACAGAAAAGTATTTATTATAGTTGCCCCAACAAAATTAGTTTGGTTTCCCTAAGGTACAAGTTGCACCATGTAAATTGTACTTGTGTGTAAGACTTTTTGGAAAAAAAATATTAGGGTGAAATTACATTTTAACCAGTTGCCCTAAGTACAATCCGCCCCAAAAATAAACGTTGCCCAAAAACATATCAAGTATTTATACCTTACACATACGGGACACTTGTCAAATTCTTCCATGGTTGCCCAGTAGCTTAGTTGCGCGGGTCTAGTTTTGGAAAAAGATGTTTCTGGACTTAGGATTGCATTTTGGGGTTGGATTTTGGGCTAGAAATGGAATTATCCCTTATTGTTTTGTGTTATGCATAATAAAATTTTGATGCAAGTACAAAAAAGAAGTTAGATGCACATGTGCCGACTCCAGGAATATCCAAAAGGTAGTCGTTTTAGGATTTGTCGATACGCAATATCGAGTCAGAAACACATGTAACAAAAAGAAAAAAAAAGATGCACAAACTAATATTTAATGCACAAAAAGCCAACTTACAAAATTTTAACACTATTTCTCACAATTTTTGCATCAATACTATACATGTTTAGACTAAATTCCAACCTTTTTTATCCACGATCTTGTAAAATTTTTGGAGATCTTTCATTTTTTTTAATTTACTTTTTTTAATCTTTTTACGCCACACATATTGGTCTTTTTATTTCAACTACATTTCATATTAACTACTATTATACATTATATTATTTCTCGTTTATTATAATTATTTCTATAACAAATCTTTCAGCTTATAATAGATATAAAGAACGTAGATACTAATAATTTTTAGTACAATAAGTAAAAACACTCACTTTTTAGTCTAAACTGAAAAAAAAATCTCTTTTTTGTTGTAAAAGGTAAATTATATAAATAATCAGAATCAAATACAACAAACAATCAAAAGGAATAGACATTCCTATTCCTTTTTATACTCCAAATGAAATACAATGAAAAACATAAAAATCTAGCAATACACTAAAATTTCTCGGATACATTTATCTTATCTATGACAGAACTAAACAACAAGCCTGATACTAACCTAACCATGCTTACAGCATCAGACACCAATTGCCATCTATCTATTCACCTTTAAGCACCAAACCATATTCTCTTGATTACATTTTCATACTCAATTCTACCACAAACCATTTAACCTTCAACAACAATGGAATGTGAATAAATTGAGCATGCATCATCAAGTAGAATATAGCTCCCATTCACACTAAGAGAGGGGCTATACCTGTCACAACTACATTTCCAACCCATTTACCCCTAAACCCATCCAGTAGCTTCACCCTCACTAGAACAAATCAAGGGGTAGAGAGGGATTGGCACCACTAGACAGAGAACACACACCATCACTAAGACCCTTCCTTACCTCATTTGACAGTGTATTGGACCAAGAAGGTTCATCTTTCACACACTCTCTATTCCACCCATCATACACTATCCACCCAGACCTTATACCCTTCCCAATGGATAGCCTACCTTATGGTACATCCATCTGAATTAGACCTCTTGCTGTCCCACCATATCTTCCTAGTTCCCTCCCAAGGCCAAACTAGAACAAAAATGAGGTCTAAACAAGTACAGTCACACCAGATGGACTCCAAAATACAAGAAACTATCCATTGAAGGTCTGCATAGAAAAACTTAAACCTGGAACCAAACACCCCTTTACTGAATACTTGGACCATTAAGCTCACATTCCACCTCTTTTGAACTCTTAAAACAACATCAATCTTCTTAACTTTATGGCTTAACAACCTCACTCTAATCAGATCAAAAAAGACTTCAGCAAGATCATTCATACTCCTTTTTTTCATCTCTAAAAATTCTGAAGTTTCTCTCTTGCCAAATTAGATAGACACAAGCATTTAAGCCCAATCTTCTAATAACACTATCAATGGAATTTCCACAGTACAGACTAGCAATATGATTTACAAAATCATTCCAGTCCATTTGAGCATAAGTCACTCCCATTTTTGCCATTGCAATATTCAAAAAATCCTCTGCATAACCACATTTAAAGAATAGATGCCGATGTGAATCCATATCCTGTTTGCATAAAGGACACATCATAATGTCTAAAGAGCCCCAACTCTTTATTTTATCCTGAGTAGAAAGCTTATTCTGAATTGCCATCCATAAAATGAAGGCATTCTTTGGGATATTTTGTGAGAACCAGACAAGATTGCCCCACTGCACATCTTCACTATGGCTTCTAAGGTCCTCATATGCCTGTCTAACAGTGAAATTACATTCCTTGCCTTTTTTACTTCTCCACACCAATTTATCACACTTATTTTTATCCAATATGATGCTATTTTGTAAAGACAATTGCTGGTACTTCTTAACCCATTGAGCAGGCCATTGACAGACACCATTCATCATAATATCCGTGGAAACTAGAAGGGGGGGGGTTGAATAGTTTACAAGTTCTTTAGCATTTTAAAAGTTTACTTTCAAAAATGTTTAGATCCGAGTTATATGTTTAACCAATTCACAATATGAACAAGCATTAACTATCTAAACTAGAACTAGATAACATAATAATAATGTAAACAGATACGAAAAGAAACAACCAAACCAAGACACCAAGATTTTATAAGTGTTCGGAAACTACTAAGCAAGCCACTTCGCCCTTACTCCACTCCCAAGAACCGACTCCGAGCTTTTCACTATGTCAACAAGCTCCCTTAGGGCTGAGAAAACCCGTTTACACGTCGCTTACGTTATTTTTCGACACTAAACTAAATGTCGAGTCCTAATCTTAGCTAGAACCAATCTACCACTTCACAAGACATACATACTAACAAGATCTACACTATCGGATCTACATAATATTTGAATCACACAAATACATAAGATAATTACAATAGAGATTTAGAACTTAGAAGAAGAGAGGAAAGATCACTAATCAACACTTCGTTTCTTGGCGAATACGAGTGTTCTTCTCTTGTACTTGAATAAGAGGGAAGAGATGAGAAGAAGATAAGATGAGATCACCTGAAACAAGATCTAAGTATGTTAGTGATCAAGAGTTTTAGTGAGAGAAAGAAGTTTTAGAGAGAGAAAGAAAAGACTGAAAAATTTTCGTGCAAGAGAGAATGATTTCAGCAATGGAGGACCAGTATTTAAGAACAGAGAATCCCAACTGTAACTGGTGGTCAGTCCCGCGTTCCCATATATAAATGTGCCGCCACCTAGACTCCGCTTTCTTTTTTGTCTTTTTATGGGGAAGGTTGTATCTGGTGTAGAAACTTCTGTTTTAGGAGGAAAATTTGATTTCAAATTTTAAGTTTTTAATAAAACTTTTCTTTTAATTAGAAAATATTTTGTATAATTAATTTTGTGAAAATCTTTTGTAAAAATGTAATGGATGAGAGAAAAATATTTTCTTAATCACTAATCATGCTTAATGATTTGTTTGTTCAGACTTAAGTGAACCACTAAGTCCTTAGAAATGAATTTACGATATAAATAATTTGTAAACGTTTAATTTTATATCGTACACGTTTTTACATTTTGTTATTAAACATAACGTTGAGAGTCGAAAAATATAAATAACGTTTTTAGACATTAGTTGTATTAACAATCTCCCCCTTTTTGATGATGACAAAATATAAACTCATTTTGTATAAAATTAATAGTTACACATTATTAATGAGTTTTGTTTAATTTCTCCCCTTTTTTGTCGAAATCAAAAAGGATGATCGTCGAGTTGTTGTAGGAAGAAAGAAATCGACGATATCAAGAAGACTCCCCCATGATGTCGGCTCCCCTTGTATCGTGGGCATGGTTTTTGCTACAAAACAAAGTAAGGAGTACAATCAAGACAAAATAACTTTTAAAGCACACCTTCATAATTAAGTCACCCAAAATAGAGTTTCATTCAACCAACAAGAAACTCATACATAAGTAGATGGCACATACAACATACAATAGAGTTATGATAAGCAAGAAAACATAAATTCATAAATTACACTACAATCTAAGCATACAAAAGAGATAAGTCCTAGATGATTCATGATTAATAGGAGATGACTTTTGAGCAAAAGATCTTAGGGTGACACGTTTATGAAAACATTTAAAGATTTTTCAAGGTGGAGGTGGAAAGTGGGAGGTGATTGCGGTAGTGAGAAGATATTCAAGATGAGCAAACATGATGTTTATCTCATATCTTAAAGTGAAGAAAAGGCTTCGGTTGTGAGAGCAACATATGCAAGTTTGGAGGAGATAGAAAGAAGAAAAAGTGGAAAGAAGAAAAATTGAAGAAGAAGGTGTAAGAGGAAATAGAAACGGGGGGGGGGTCAACAACCATGATAACATGATAGTTTTAGAAATGAGATGGCCATAGATGGTTGGTTTGTGGTGGAATGGTGTGGATGTAGTGTCATAATGTGATCAAGAGGGAGTGATTGGTATACAAGAATTTTTGAAATCCAAAGTAGGATGACTTTGAAGTTTGAGGGTTTTAGAGGTCTAGAAACATCACAAATGAGAGAGTGCAGCAAGGTTTAAAAATATGAGAGAAGTTGTTATGTGAAATGGGTAAAAATTTGAAGTTTTTGAGTGAAATGATTTGCGTCTCTGCGATGTAGATTCACTTTGACTTGATTATGTTTTGATTATAGATGTTTTTTTATTGCATTTAGGAGGAGTTTGAGATGAAGAAGATTGTTGTGGAGAAGTGTGTGGTGTGTGATATCTTCATTACTATATATTTTGACATATCTTGTCTAGAGGGATAATGGTGAGGTTTGATTCTCCTTAAGGGATATAATGATGGGAGCATTGGTGGAATTCATGGTAGAATGGTATGAGGAAGATGAAGATGATGATAGAAGTGGGGAGGCAGACATTAATTTAATTAGGGAGGAAAAGATGAAAGTGGAAAACCATGAGAATTGAGTTTTTGGATTCCAAAAGTGGTTTAGGAAAATGCAGAAGGTTTAGCTAGGTCTAAGAAAGAATAGTCAACTGCACAGAAAATCAGGAGCCACAGTGAAAATTCTGTGACTTCTGATGGCGGTCCCATAAATACTTGGCGGTCCCATATATATTAGGGGGACCGCCCAGTAGTTATGAGGGCCGTTCTCTGGAGACAGGAAATTTTTCTAGTTTCTTCTGATTTTTTGTAAATCCTGTATAGAGACAGTTTCCTATTTTTCCCTTTTGTAGTCAATTCCAATTCATCATGAATCATCTAATACTTAACAATCAAGGTTATAATGCTAAAACACCTAAGCTCAACAAGAATCATATGGTGGGCAAATTGACAACTTTTATAACATGCATAAATATAACCATAGTTAAAGGCGAGAAATACATGGTGCATGCAAGCATAGGTTATAGGAGTGAATAAAATTGAATGAATCATACCCAAGACAAGTAATGTTGCCCATGCTTCGTACTAAGTTACTAATAAGTAGTATAAGTTTAAATACCTAAGCATAATAGATTGGTAAATAATATAGATAATAATGTCATAAAGTAATTTCTCTCATAGCTCACTTCTTCATGTTTCTCCACAACCTTCTGAGAATTTTTCCGATTGACCTTACCCATCCACACGCTGCTTCATTCTCGCACTTAAACTTGACGTTATGCATTTCCCGTTGGCATGGTGTAAAATGGTTCCAAGTGAGGGTCAATATTAGGTGGGTTTTGAAAAACTTGAGGAACTTGATTGGTTAAAGAATTGACATAACGAATGGGGGAAGGAGTGCTTGCACGCGAGGTCCCTTCGCCATTTCCATCATCATCATCATCGTTGAGATGAGAAGAAGATGGTTGGTCAAAGGCGGAAGAAGAAGAAGTAGAGTGACGACCTCTTCTCGTGTCACGATCCTTTCTAGGCTTTCACATGACTCACTCACATCCGCCTCACAACTCACCTTGTTGAGCGGCAAGAGTATACAATACACACGATCATACAAGACATAAGACTCATTATTTAATTCAGGATTTTCATTCATGATGACTTTAAACAAACGGGTCAATAACATACCATAGGGTAAGATCAACCGCTTTTGTTTAGTGACCCACTCCATTCGCTTTGCCATGAAATAGGCAAGGTTGAACTTTTCAAAGTGTACGACACAATAGAGCATGTAACAAAGACTCGCGGGAACATGATCCCGATTACCCCTAGACAAAAGACATTTTCCCAAATAATTTTTTCTAAAGGCTTTAGGGTTGGCTCAATTTCACGAGTTAGAACTTGATATTCAAGAACATCAATTTCTTCCTCATGACGGATGCGACGGACTTGACCTTCTCTATCAATTAAAATAGACGAAACGATGTTGTGTAATTTGGGACATCAATGAGAAGAGGAGCTGGTTTTTGATATGGACCATCCGTAGGGACACCATATGCCAACTCGTCAAGTGACCATTAGTCCGTGAAGACTCAGGGACCCTCGCAAGGTATGTCAAGAATTTGAGCAAATTCTTCAAGAAAGTAAGAAAATAATTGGTTTTGGATCACTAATTCGATGAACATTTCACCTTCATCTGAATAATTGATTTGATATTGACTATAAAACTCAAGAATGAATCAAGGACATATTTGGTCACTAATTTCAAGGAGACACTCAAACTCGATAAAACTAAACATAGACGGAACATAATTTAGATCGGCGAAGTTGTCAAAAACTACTCGACCCTCATGAATGTAACGGCTTTCAAGATTTCTTAGTTTTTATTTTATAGGTGTACGGTATTCATGTGATATTATTGGTATGTAGGCTCTTGTATTTTTGTGATCTTCGGATGACTTACGAGGCATGATTTGTGGTGGGGAATAGGATGTCCTGGTTGTCCAAAAACAAAAGCAAAATCACATTTTATTACCGTTTCACTTTTAGTTGGTTGTGCATATTGTTTCTAGTGTATGTCTAAATGTGACAAATGTGGAGTAACGATTAACTCGACCTAAATATAAAATCCTAAGAGTTAACCTAAACGCTCCTTAATTTGATTTTGCTCAACCAAACAAGTCAAAAAATACATATGAATTATGTATCTCGAAATTTGTTCATGAGATCATTATGCATGTGTTTGAAAACGTTTTTAGATTGTATTCACAATGCACAACAACAATTTTTATTTTGTTCCTAACGTGAGTGATTTTGAAATAAAATTGAGGTTTTGGTTCAAAATCAATTTTTCTACAAGCTTACTAATATATGCAAATCCTATGTCTATGGGAAGCATATTTGTTATACATTGTATTCTAGTAGTTCCCTTAATTGTAAGAAATTGCCAAAAAAAATCAAAAAACCCAATTTCAATCAATTTTTGGTGTACATCATGAACCCTAGCTCAAATTAAAAGAAATTAGATGAGTATGCTTACAAATGATGATCTATTTACAAGGGGGGGGGGGGGGGGGGGGGGGTTGTTTGTGAATGATTGTAGGTGTTGATTTTATCTTCAATTTGTGTTTTTAATGGAGTGAATTTTTAAATTTTGAGTGTTTTAGTCGAGTTCGTCAATGGCAAAGTCACGAAGGGGGTGTTTGTTTTTGTGGTTTGATTTTTTTGACTAAGTGTAAAATAAGGGGTCTGCTGATGGCGGTCCCATAATGTCTGGCGGACCCAAATATATTGGGGGGCCGCCTGTGATATGGGGGCCGCCTTCAGTAAAGGATTTTGGACTCAGTTTTGACAAAAAAATTTACAAAGAAGAGTGACATTTTAATTTGCATTTTGCGAATTAAAAATGCTTAAAGTACTTCAGATAAAGTATTCAAGTTGTCACGACACGAAAAGGAACACGGACTAGAATTGAGATAGAAGAAAGAGTGGTAGACTAATATGATTTATGGAATGTGTTCCATCATTCCTAAACCAAGAAAGGAACACGGACTAGTAGATAGTTAAACGATTCACGTTTAAGGGGTTTAGTGAGAATGTTAGAAATATTGTTGACGGACGACACTTTTTTGATTGAGATATGTCCTTTCTGAACATTATCACGAAGAAAGTGGTACGAATTCTGATGTGTTTGTACGAGAATGATTCCACAGGGTTTTGCTAAGGTCAATTCGTGAGCCTTTTGTTGTCGCACAGATGGGAACCGTCCGTCCGATCGTACTCTCTCAGATGAAGCTGTTTCATCCATAGTGCTTGTTGACATGCCTTTCCGGCGCTTACGTATTCGGCTTCAGTAGTGGATATAGCAAGAGTGGTTTGTTTCTTCGAGAACCATGATGTTAAACAACATCCCACGAACATACAAATACCGCTAGTGCTCTTTCGATCCACATAATCTCCCGCATGATTAGAGTCGGCATATACTATGGTTTCTATGTCGGTCCCCTTAGGATACCATAATCCTAAGTGCGTAGTGCCTTTAATGTATCGGAAGATACGCTTAACCACTTCAAGGTGAGAGGTTTTGGGAGCCTCTTGGAAGCGGGCACAAAGGCAGACACTAAACAAATATCTGCCTTACATTGCCGTTAGTTAAAATAAACTACCTAACATGCCTCGATCGTGTAACAAATTACCGACTCGGCACTCTCATCTATCATGAGTTTAGTATCCAGGACATGGGGGTTTTCATTGGTTTAGAATCTTCTAGACCAAATTTCTTAAGCATTTCTTTAATATACTTAGATTGATTAAAGAAGATACCATCTTCCATTTGTTTTATTTGTAATCTAAGGAAGAAGTTAAGTTCACCCATCATGCTCATCTCGAACTCGTCATGCATGATTTTGGTAAATTCATCACACATGTCTTGACAATTTGATCCGAAAATAATGTCATCGACATATATTTGAACATGGATGAGATTTATGAGCTTTGTTCTTCTTATGTAGAAAAAAAGAGTGTTATCTACCATTTCCTAATTTATATTCCCATTTTTAAAAATGACAGCTTTAAGTCTATCATACCAAGCTTTTGGGTGTGCTTGTTTAAGACCAGACAAATCTTTCTTTAAAAAATTTTTATTTTTTTTTAAATAACCATGATACCGGTTTTTCCAAAATCAAATGAATCCCGGAAGTTTGCCACGTATACCATCCTCAATTGATAAAACCGTTCAGGGAATTCACTTTTACATCCTTTTGGAATAGTTTAAAATCTAAGTCACAAGCAGAGTCTAATAATAACTAATAGACACAAGTTTTAGGCAACCGGGGCAAAAAAGTTTCATCATAATCGATGCCCTCTTGATGGTTAGTAACCCTTGAGCAACTAAACCTACCTATTTCGAGAAAACAACACAGTTCTCAGTCTAATTTAGTTTCTAAACACCTACATAGGTCCTATGAATGACATAGTCTTAGGGTTGTGGAACTAACTCCCAAACGTCGTTAGCAATGAATTGATTTAATTCTTCTTGCATAGCGACTATCCAACTTTCATCTCCTAAAGCTTCGTTCACATTCTTAGGTTCTATAGTTGATATAAAACAAAAGAAGTTACTTTGGTTTTGGGCTTGTGACCTAAGGGTTCTTTGATTAAGGTTTCCTATGACATTTTCCAAGGGATGGTTCCTAGATTCCTTAATATTGACTATTTTGTCAATCTCTAATGTTTCATCCTCAACAACATTTTCTAGGTTTTTCTTTTCGGTTTCCCTAATAGCTTCTTCTTCATCTAAGTCATCATCCACCAAGGGTGATGTCTTAGAGGGTGGAGGAGTTTCATCGAATGTCACGTTGAGTGATTCTTCGATTTTCCTAGTGTGTTTATTAAGGATGATGTAGGCTTTACTATTTTGTGAGTAACCTAAAAAGACACCTTCGTATGACTTTGGGTCAAACTTGGTAAGGTAGTCTTTGGTGTTTAAAATGAAGCACTTGCTTCCAAACACTCTAAAATAGTCAAGAGTAGGTTTCCTACCTCTCAAGAGTTCATAAGGTGTTTTTCCTAGGATGGCTCTAATTAGGATTCGGTTGAGAATGTATGTTGAAGTATCTACGGCGTTACACCAAAACTTTTGTGGTAACGATTGCTCATTCAACATAGTCCTACTCATTTCTTGAAGTGTCCTATTTTTCCTTTCAACCACGCCATTTGATTGAGGAGTGCGTGGAGCCGAGAAGTTATGTGTAATACCATTGGCATTACAAAACTCTCCAAATTGCACCTCATTATCAAATTCTCTACCGTGGTCGGTTCTTATTGACACTATTGTACATCCTAATTGGTTTTGGATTTTCTTATAAATTATTCGAAATTTGGTCGAAAGATTTGGATTTATTCTTAAGGAATCTTGTCCAAGTATCCTAGGTTGTTTCAACCTACTATGGATAAGGTGTAACGGTTTCCTCTGTATGACGGATGGACCAAAAAGATCCATGTGCAGAAGTTCTAAGCATCTAGTCGTTGAGACTATGTTCTTAGCTTTGTGACTAGCGTGAGCTTGCTTTTTTCCTAATTTGAAGCATCACAAGTGTTAATTAACTTAAGCTTAGGTTAAGTTTTCTAACTAATTCTTTAGGGGGGGGGGGGGGGGGGGGGGGGGGGGGGGGGGGGGGGGGTGGGGAAGCCAACGATGAATGAGACGCAATTTGCGTGACCTAATCTCCTATACTACAAAGTGGAATTTTCATCAATCGTTGCTAGACAAATTTGATCCTTTGGCTTATTTCCTAATTTCATCACGTATAAGCCTTTTTTCCTAATACCTTTACCTATGACTTTACCATTCTTACTATCATGTTCAGAGAAAGTTATTTTACACTTATTATCACATATTTGTCCAATACTAAGCAAGTTAAATCCTAAGTTATCAACATGTTCTACATTATCTATTTTGAGAGAGTCATTAGAAATCGTACCTTTGCCTATGATGTTACCACGAAGATTGCTACCGAAAATGACATTACCTCCATTGTATGCCTTGTAAGTGGAGAAGAGTTTTCGGTTTCCCATCATATGTTTGGAGCATCCGCTATCCTTGATCCATTCATCGGGCTCCAAGTCGACTCCAAGGCATATCTATTTATATAAGACAATAACTCAAACATTTGGTCCCCAATATCTCATGGGTCCAAAGTTGTTAGTGCCAAACATCCCTTGCATTTGATGCAATTGGTTTTGGAAGGTGAGATGGAAGACACATTTCCCATGGCATGTAACTTTGCCGTGGAAAGTTGTTCCAAGTTACGAGAAAGCCATGAGGTTGGTTTTGTCGACCAACGTGTCTTCTTGGTTGCGGTGTTTTAGGACGAGAATAATTATTATTGACTCTTTTAGGAGGTGGAGTTTTTGATCTAAAATTTTGTTTTGAAAATCCAACTCTGGGTTTTGTCAATGGTTTATAAAATTGTTTGACTTCATTGTCACTAGCCACAGGAACTTTGACTTTGTTTACAATTATGTGCTTCGGTCTAGGACCCAAAATGGATTTTTGAAAAGAAACACTTTGCTCATATATGGCATTTTGTGGCGGCCCCTTAAATTATTTTGGGGGGGGCTCTGAACATTAAGGGGGCGCCCATGTTTATGGGGGCCGTCCCTAATATATGGGACCTCCATCAGAGTATGACTTTTTATGAGCTTTTTACAAATGTGATTTCCTTGTTCACTAGATGATTGCTTCGAATGAATTAACCCTAGACCTAATTTATCACCGGAGGGTTTTTGATTACTTAGCATTTCATTCAAGCAATGTGTACTCTTTTCAAATTTATTTAATCTAGTGGATTCATCTTTGAGTTTTTCATTCTTAATTTTAAGTACATGACACATTGCACATTCGAATCAACGCCTTGTTTTTCTCGAGTATGGATAATTTATCTTTTAGTTCTCTAAGCTCATTTTCTAGATTATTTCTTATAGCTTTTAACCTTTTGTTCTTAGTGATTATTTTAGACTCATTTTGCATAACTTGTCATATTCGTTGCCTAAAGCTATATCATCATTTTTTTTTTTTATTGATGAGTTTTCGTCACTAAAGTAAGAGGATTCGGAACATACCTCACTTGATGCATGAGCTACGAGACACGTTTCGTTTTTGACCTTCTCATCATCTTCTTCACCGCTATCGCTCCAAGAGCCTCCGACAAAAGCTCTTTGGTTCTTATCTTTTGGTGGTTTTGGACATTCTCCAATAAGATGATTCGGGTCGCCGCATCTAAAGCATTTTCTATCACTTTTACCGTTCTTATCATCACGGCTTCTTTGGAACGTCTTTTTGTCGTTCCGAGGTTGTCTCACGAATCTACCTCTTCTTTTAAAGAACTTCTTGAAGTCTCTTACCGCCATGGCGTACTCTTCGTCTTCACTACCGGAAGTCGAACACTCTTCATCACTAGATTCTTTCTTAGCCTTTAAAGCAAGAGATTTCCTTTCAACTTTTGCTTTGACTATTTCGGAATCTTTCTTGATGATCATCTCATGGACTTTAAGGTTTCCAATGAGCTCATCAAGAGATAGTGATGTTAAGTCTTTTGACTCTTTAATTGCCGTGACCTTTGCTCTCCATTTAGGATGTAGAGCTCTAAGAAACTTCCTTACATAGTTCTTACTAGAATAACCTTCATCAAGAGCTTTAAGACTAGTAATAATAGTATTAAATCTAGCAAAAGCACTATCTATAGATTCGTCTTCAGAAATGACGAATTGTTCATATTGTTGAACCAAAAGGTTGATCTTATTATCTTTGACTTGGCTATTACCTTGATGGGTGATTAACAAAGTTTTCCAAATTTCTTTTGCCGTGTTACACATGAAAATTCTTTCATATTCTTTTCTTGGCAAAGCATTATAAATAACCATTTTGGCTTCATTATTTTTCGCAAGCCTTCTTTTAAGTTCATCACTTTGTTTTTCAAAAGGGACAACCTCATCAAGTTTGGTTTCTGGATTTTAAATAATAGGTTGAAAATCACCATTAGTAATAACATGCAAAGATCTAGATATTTTGATTTAACATATGTGTCGAATCTATTTTTCCAATAAATAAAACTATCGCTTTCAAAAAGTGGTGGTCTTTGCAAAGATTGCCCTTCTAGATATTTGTCGGAATCCATAGACCGATCTAAGCTTTAAAATACAATATATTTTAAAAATCTTGAGTGACCTTGCTCCTGATACCAATTGTGGATACTAGAAGGGGGGTTGAATAGTTTACAAGTTCTTTAACGTTTTAAATGTTTACTTTCAAAAATGTTTAGATCCAAGGTATATGCTTAACCAATTCACAATATGAACAAGCACTAACTATCTAAACTAGAACTAGATAACAACAATAATAATGTAAAGAGATAAGGAAAGAAACAACCAAACCAAGACACCAAGATTTTATAGTGGTTCGGCTACGAAGCACCTCTTCGCCCTACTCCACTCCCCGAGTATCCGACTCGAGATTTCACTATGTCAACAAGCTCTCTTTAGGCGGAGAAAACCGTTTACACGTCGCTTACGTCATTTTCCGACACTAAGCTAAATGTCGAGTCCTAATCTTAGCTAGAACCAATCTACCACTTCACAAGATATACACACTCACAAGATCTACACTATCGGATTTACACAATATCCAAATCACACAAATACACAAGATAATTACAATAAGATTTGAACATAGACAGAAGAGAAGGAAGATCACAAATCAACACTTCGTTTCTTCTTGGGCGAATACTATGTTTTTCTCTTGCACTTGAATGAGATGGAAAGATGAGAAGAAAAAAGATAAGATGTAGAACCTTGAATCAAGATCTAAGTATGTTATGATCAAGAATTTTAGTGAAGAAAGAAGTTTTAGAGAGAGAAAGAAGAACTGAAACAAATTCCGTGTCAAAGAGGAATGATTTTCAGCAAGGGTGGACCAGTATTTAATAGACAGAGAATCCACGGTAACTGGTGGCGGTCCCTGGCGGTCAACATATATATAAGGGGCCCCGCCTAGACTCCGCTCCCCCCCTTATTTCTTTTTGTGGGAAGGTTGTATCTGGTGTAAGAAGCTTTTCGTTTTGGGAGAAAATTTGAAATTTCAAATTTTAAGTTTTTAATAAAACTTTTCGTTTAATTAGAAAATATTTTGTAATAATTAATTTTGCGAAAATCTTTTTTAAAAATGTAATGGATGAGAGAAAAATATTTGCTGATCCACAATCATGCTTAATGATTTGATTGTTTCATAAACCTAGAGTGATCACTAATCTTAGAAAGAATTTCACATTAATAATTTGTAAACGTTTAATTTTATCGTAAACGTTTTTACATTTTGTTATTATCAAAACGTTGAGAGGTCAAAAAATATAAATAACGTTTTTAGACATTATTTGTATTAACAATATCTTTAACAACAATATCAGCTTTCCATCTAACATCTTACAAATCTCTGTGTGTAATGAAGGACTGCAAAACTCCTACATTACTCCTGTTATCATATATCACAAAAGTATTTTCACCGTTACCAATTCTTTTTATCAAATATTGTCTTACTTCATCTTTAAGCCTCAATATGTTTTTCCAACCCCAGCTATCCCAAACTTCTTCATTAACAACACATACACTTTTTCCTTTAAGTTTAACAATGTTTATCCATTTAACCCATAAAGAAATTTAATTAATGGCCACATACCACAAATGTTTTATAATCCTAGCCTTATTCTAAACTCCTAAATCTTTCAATCCCAAACCACCTTCACATTTAGGACTGTAAATGATCTTCCAGTCAACCTTTGCTTTGCCTTTAGACAGCTCACCTTGATTTGAGAGAAAGCCCTTTAGAATCTTGTTAATATCATTTATAACAGCTTGAGGAAGAAGAAAAACAGAAGTCCAATTCACATGGATAGATTCTAGCACAGAGGCAATCAATTGTAATCTCCCAGCATAAGACAAACATTTTTTCTTCTATTTCAACACTCTATTTTTAACTTTATCAATAAGGACATCACAATTCTTCACACCAATCCTTTTAGAGGTTAAAGGCACACCAAGGTACTTGACAAGGAGCTTTTCCACTCTAAAAGGAACAAAACTCAAGATCCTTTGCTTCTCTTCCTCAGTCATACTTCCAAAAATTATAGTACTTTTATTATAATTTAGGAGAAGACCAGAAATACTACCAAAGTCCTTAGTAGCCTCCTTTAACACCATAACAGACTCCTTATCCCCATAACTGAACATCACAAGATCATCAGCAAAACAGACATGAGATAATTTCATATCTTTACATCCAAAATGGTACTTGAATTCCTTACTTCCTTTAATCTTCTTTTCCACTATCAATGTCAGAATCTCCATGACCAAAGTAAACAAATATGGTGACATAGGATCACCCTGCCTTAGACCTCTACCTTCTTTCAAATATCCAAAGCTTTCTGTCAGTGCAAATATTAAGATATTTATTCTATACAGTCTCTTTATTTTTTGGTGATGACAAACATGTAACTTGTAATACATACGCAAAGTGCGCAAGTTACTCGTAATTACTAATCATCAATGCATACATACATTAACATCTCTCGACGTCTCAAGTCTGCATCAACACCGATATTTGTTTGCACCTGACGTAAATCACGTAAGGTATGTACAAACAAACATTAAACTTGTAGGATAATCAAAGAAATAAGTTTTTGTCTTAAAACTTTACATTTTTAGAAATGTAACAAAACAATTTTTAAAAATCAATTAGGCAAATTATTTTTGAATTATAAAGAAATGTTTTATGTGATAATTATTTCAAAATTCAAATCTGGTCATTTTTCCCCTAAACTAAGTTTGATTTTCACCAGATAAACATTTCACCACAAGAAGACAAAAATAGGAGCGTCTGTCAGGGCGGCCCCCTTAAATATTAGGCGGTCTCGGCGGTCCCCTAATATATTTGAGGGCCGCCACTTTCAAACAAACAGTTTTTCAGCTCCTATAAATAGTGGGTCACTTCCAACTATTTAAAAAAACCTTTTGCACAAATTTTTTTAGTTCTTTCTCTCTCTAAATCTTACTGAATCTCTCTAAATTCTTTGATCATTTAACTTGTTTAATCTTGTTTAAATGTGATCCAATCTTCTATCATTTCCTTCTTCCCTCAAGTGCAAGAGAAGAACCTTCGTCATCGTTAAGATACAAAGTTATGTAGTCTAGTTAGTCTATTTGTAACATTTGTTACATATAGATCGAGTCCATGTCTTTAATTCTTGTATAGTTATGTAGATTCGGATAGTGTATAAATCTAAAAGTGTTGATGGCGTGTCAGTTAGTATTTTAGTCCTCAAATTACAAGTGTGGGTCGTAGATTGTTCTAGCTAAGATTAGGACTCGACATCTAGCTTAGTGTCAAAAAATAATGTAAGCGACACGGTTTATGTGTTTAGGCCTTAAAACACAAGGTTTGTTATGTTGGGCCATAAAACATAACGGGTTTGGTTGTACCCGAAGAAGAACTCGATATCTAGCTTAGTGTTAGAAAATAATGTAAGCAACTTGTATGGTTTTCTCCGCCAAGAAGAGAGCTTGTTGAATAGTGAAGTAACTCTCGAGTTGGGTACTCGGGGAGTAGAGTAGGGCGAAGAGGAGCTTCGTGACCGAACCACTATAAATCATCGTGTCTGGTTTGCATTTCCTTTTACTTATCTCTTTACGTTTATATTTGCATTTACCACTTTATATTTATATATGCATGATATAGATGATTGTGTGACTAGTAGTTTATATTGTTGTGATTATATTTGTGTCATGGATATTGTGTTTATAGTTATGTCATTGGATATGCTTTACTATCATATGTATAGTTATTGTAGAACTAGTGTTAACACTCTTCATATTGCATCACCATTGATCGGGTATTTGATACGAAAGATCTAGTCTGAAAACCTCTGTTAGAGGCGGTCCTCATAAATCAGGCGGGCTCTTGATGTAGCAGGTGGCTCTCATATATTTATGGGACCGCCAGCAGAGAGTTACGTAATGTCTGATCTAAAGTTTTTAAAAGGGAAACATATTTACCCCCTCCTACGTATTCCACAATTGGTATCAGAGCTAGGTTGCTCTAGTTTTCAAAACAAATGGTTTTTAAAATAGAGTACGATCCATGTATCAAATTACCCATGAATGGGGATTAAATATGAAAAGTGTTTTGTTGCTTGATTCGTACTAGTTTTGTTGTTAAATATAATTTGTATACTAGCTTGAAGGAAAATTTTCTCAAAAGAGTTTGGAAGTGTCAATATTTGTTTGTCTAAGTCGTAAGAGTAGAAATGATATCTAAAACACGAAATTTATGTGCGGGAACAACTTTTTAAAGTCCTACGTTCTACGGTTAAGTCACCAAATGATTCTGTATAAAAAAACGTGTTTTTGGGTCACTGGTGGCGGTCCCCTAAATGTTAGAACGTCCTTCTAATATATCTGGGGGCCGTCACATTTCTGGGAGCCGTCTGTCTGTTTCGTCAGAATTTGGCAAACTTTGAAAATTCATATAAAATCAACCGTAAGTCCGTAGAAGTCGTGCCACCCACCATTTTAAAGGTAATTGAGTCTACTTTATTTTAAAGATACTTCCAAGACTTTATTCTAAACTTAAATAAGTCAGAAATGCAAAATACTACATAGTGGTCAAATTGTTGTGTTTCGTTTTAACGTAAAACTTGTATTTTACCTTTTCTTTCGAGTCGAGCATTTTTAGTCGATGTATCTTTGAAAAAACAGTGTAATTATCTTTTTAAAATATTAATCTTGATGAATTTTCATAATGGGGAGGTGTAGAATATCTTAATACACACAAGGTATGGATTCAATGTAAAGTTTTTAGAGAAAAAAAGAGAGGTGGTTAGATGAACACTTAGAGAGAGAAAGTAAGAAAGAAAATGCAATGTTACTATGTGTAAGAAAATGAACAACCAACATACTTTCTATAGCATGGAAATGGTATATATATCCTAAATATGGCCGGCTATGGGGCTTTGTCCATGGGCTTCCCTAAGCTAGCTTATTAAGGTTCCAAATATTACTTAACAAGCAATCTAATAATATTCATAGAAGTGACCGATACTTTCGTATTCCTAACAATCTCCCCGTAAGGGAGGTTACTCCATTGTAAAAAAACTTAAACCTAGCATACTATGCTTTGTCTTTAGTCTTGTGCTCGCAGACTTGTTTTCTTTACTTTAACTTGCGAACTTGTTGTAGTGATCTTTGACTTTAGGCTTGAGCTTGTTCTAATAGGCTTGACTTGTATGTGAATCATAAACTTCTTTGAGATCATCAACCAAGCATAATCTCTTATCATCATCTTGTGATCTTTTGCCTTATTGTGATCTTGTGACTTTTATACCAACATGCTCATACTGTTCTTGATGTTAAAAGCGTGTGTAACCATCTTTCTTGATATTCTTTAACTTTAACACTTCGTTACTTTCAGGAGGACGTACAGTATCAACTTAATACTTCGTCGCTTCAGGAAAGATGTACGGTATCAGAGTAGCGGAAGTCTTGAAACATATACTTGATCTTTCATGATGTCTTTATATATATCGGTCGGGTATGAGCATGTGGTATTGGCTTCGACTTGTCATCGGGAAACATCTACCACCATTAAGAAATCTGCATAAATAGGTTAGTGATAAACAACATATATGGATGAAAGTGGCTTTGTCACTTCGTCGAATATGGTTGTAACACCACGGTTCCCTGTTACTTAGTATAAATACTGCCTGTGATCAGGTAGAATTCTGAAGAATCTCCTTGACAGGGTTTCGCAGCTGCACTAGCCGTTCTCATTACCAGAGCGTCTCAAAGCAAACAATACGATAAGAGTGAACCGGTAAGTTATTATCTTCCCGATTAAGCCGTCAATTCGTGTTCTGCTTTCCTATGTCCAGATACCCTTGTGAGGCTTCCCATGGACATAAGATTGAAAATTGATTTAGAAAATCAGTCGGTGTGTCAAGAAACAAACGGTTTTTATGACACACCAACAATTTTATCTTTTTCAAAATTCATTCGTCAATTCATAAGCTGGATCGAATCAATATCCAGTATCACAAGTTCGATCCGTATAGGATCTCACAAGTCACCTACCAAGAGCTTGTTTGATGTTGGCTCAAGCAGGATTTCCATCTTCATTGTGAAAACTTAAGTATCACTAGGATGTTCTGGCAAAATCATAAGGATAATGTGTAGGACTCTTTATACATATTTCTTGTTTTTCACATTGTGTGTATTAGCAAGCATAATTTTGACAAGTGTCCTAATGAGATTTATGGATGATCTCTTTTTGGCTCTAGACTCAATAGTATATTTGGTTTTAGTAATCGGAGGCTAGAGCAGACTGACACCTTTTCAATACCAACTAACTCGGAGTGAGAAAGTCAATAGAAATATGTTTAATCTCCATGAGAAATGAAACATAGATCTTTTGAGAGATTCTGAGTGGCCAGGGAGGGTTGTGTATTGCATCATTAGGTGTATGATGCCAGTCTTCAAAGTCAGCAATCATCTTTGTGATTCTGACAGCAGATGTATTGACCCGGTTTCTGCCTAAGTGTAAGGAGGGCTTTTTTCTTTTCACCCTTTATCTTAACTTTTCTTTTTAACTCTTCAACCCCTTCAGCGCTTACCGAGACTTCATAACTAGTACCTTGTTGGGTTTGTACCAGTACTAGCTCCATCTCAGTCAGCACTCTTCCCTTATTCTCACTTTTACTCCTTTTTTATATCATACCTATGGACTTCTACACTAACTAGTGGAATGTCCCTGGATAGATCCCTCCAGTTCTGGATGGATCATGGGAACGTATACCTATACCTAACCACCTTATAACTCCAAATAATTAAATGCATGGTCAGTCTTTTGGTATCATTCACAGCCTTAAAAACCATTTGTACTGCTCCCCCTCAATATGTGCATCAATATTCAAAAACGTTTAGCACATAAAGGGAGAAGCTTGCAATTGAGTCGTTAAATTTACATCATTAGTCATTTATTTTAATCACATCTTCTCCCCTTATTAAAATGTCAAATCTCTTGATATTTTGGATATCAATTGATTCAAATATTTATGGTTCCGAGGAAAAAATATCTAATTATTAACAAGTCGATTATTGGAACATTTTAATGCTCCCCCTCAAATTGTAAGGGTATTATATGGTGTTTGAGTATGTTAATTTGAAATTTTTTTGAATTTACTAAGAAATTCTTGAAAAAAAGTTCATACTCAAACACTTTATATGCCTAATTTTTTAAGTCTACACTACATATATACATATTCACAAGTTTATAAAATATATGAAATGACCTTATGATGACGAACACAATATGACAAAGTCATATTGTTCATTGAAGTAGTCGGAGGTCAGTTCCGTAGTGTCTCCCACCAACAAACTTTTCGAGGCTCCTCATCATCCTTCTTTCCTTCAGCTGCTTGTCAATCGCCTTGATCATGATATTAGCTCTTTTCTTTTCCAATGAACTCCATCTTCTCTGTGGCAGGTACTCCATTCGGATATTCTTAGTGATGTCATCCACTGAAGTTCGAAGCCCTGTTAATGTCCTGTCACTAAACTTGTAGAGTTCATATGAGCGCATCAACCTGTTTCTCCCTTTGTTGTCAACATAAATGAATCCTTGAGGGTCTTGATATGGAGTGTATGGGTCCCTTTTCCTGATGCCAGCTTTAGTAGTTTCTGGCTTGGTGACGTTGATCTTCTTCTGGTAACTTTTGACTCCCAGTTGAAGATCTTTGACTCTCTTTTGAATAACCATGCTTCTGGTGAACATTCGCTGAGCTATAGCAAAGTCGGAAACATCATTCCCTGATTGATTGGTAAGCCTATTCTGAACAACAAGGAGCAGCATGTCTTCGATATCATTCATACGAAGTCGTGGGAAGTCGCCTTTCTTGAATGTGTAAAGGTCATTATCAGCTCTTTGTACTTCAATCTCTCTCGGATACCCATACCTATGTGTTCGCATTACCTCGACCCGAGTTACTACCAGAATACATTTAGTAGAATACACATCATGACTAGATTCCAGGCCTCGTGCATACCCATAGAAGGTCTTACGTTGATCTCTCCGATGAGAAATACCCCAAAGTGCATGTTTATCATAGGCGACTTTAACATGACTACAAATGTTTGGAACCATGTCTTCAATGCCTGGAAGATCATATTGAGCGGACTTTGTCTTCGTTATGGATGTCGTATAGGTCATGGTCGAAATTCCTCCTTGTAGATACTTGAGATCGTTATTGAAGAAGTAGTCAACTGGTACTATTTGACAATTCCCATTCATGACTAAAGGTAGGGATTTGGTAAGATCAAATGGATAATCACTGCCTTCTGGGTTATCCCAATCAAGTTTCTCCGATAAAGCTTTGTAACATTCTTTAAAGTCACACTCCAACTCAGCATAATTAGAATGTGTGCCTTTGAGAAGTTTAAATGCTGGCCCTAACAGGGTTTCTTGAGTCAGATTGGTGATCTTCAGGATGTTCATGATGTATGCAGAGAAGTATATAGGAGTGCCCATTAATTCATCAAAGGTTTTTGACAATTTATTAGCAGAAGATGCAAGAGTCATTACCCAGATTTGAGTAGGTCCTTGTTGTAGAGTCTTGCCAACATTCCAATCAGGATCAGTGGGTTCTTGAGGTCGTTTAGGTTTGGTAAACCAATCACGTTTGGATGCAACCTTTCCTTTGGGTTCTTCATCAACATTACCCGGTTTCTCTTCCTGATCATGTGGCATATCAGAATCAGCAACCTTAAACTCTGGTTCCTCTACATGAACAGACTTTCCAGACGATGTTGATTGAGACTTAGCGCCTTTGGATGAGCCAAACTGTGATTCTTTAGCTTTCGAACCTTTTGTTGGTTCTGCATCCTTGCTAGTCTTCCTCTTCTCAACCCTCGGTCTGATCCAATAGAAGGGTGTCATCTTTATCATTGTCTTTTCGGCTTCTCTTTAATGAATACACTTTATCATAAGTTGAAAAGAGACTCTTATCGAGATCGTAAGACTTGATCAATCCATCATAGCATTCTATGTGTTCATAAGATTGACTTTCATCTATTTTGTCAATAAGAATCTTCTTTAACTCGAATTCTATAAATGTAGCAACAGCCTTATATGTAGACTTTGGTTGTGATGACTCTTTGGCTAGAACCGCATGATCAAGTGACTCTGTAACGATGCTTTTGATCACCAGAGGAGCAAAGTTAGACACTTTCTTTGGCAGAATCTAAGGCAGTTGACTCTTGACTTGCTTTGTGATCCTAGCAGTGATTGATGCCGAAAGGTAGCTCATGAATTCGTCTCTTGTGGCTCCTAGTCTTAAGTCTAGGTGTTCATCTACTAGAGCAGTCATTTGAGTGTTGAGATGATCATTCCTTTTGGTTCAGCAACTTCGTTTTCCAATGTTGTGACTTTGTTGTTGAATTAGAAGACGGATGCGAAATTTAGAAGTGTTGATAGAGGATTTGTTGCTTCAATTGTTGGTGGTGGAGTTGGTGTTGATTGATGCGGTGGAGGAGTAAAGGATGGTAATGATTGTGGGATGACGGTGGTGAATATAGGTGAAGATTTAGTAATAACCGAGACATGTACTGTAAGGAGTGTGGGTGTTTGCTTGCTTGGTACTTCATGATGGACGTGAACATCCATTGGAGAAACAATTTCTGCATCTGTATGAGGAATATCTAAAAAATTTAAGAATTTAGATGCCAAGTCGGATGAGTGAGAAGAGTTGGTAACTAGAACTTCAGTCTTCTATGGAATAGTAGAAAGTGTCACATGAGCATCTTCTATGACTTGATTGAGTGTGATCTCTGGATTTTCATTCCCTTGTTGGACGTTAGTCATTTCAGCATCGGTACCCTCCTTTTGAATAAACCCTTTATCAGTAGTAACGGGTTCATTCATCCTTAAATCCACATCATCATCGAACTGGTTGGTAGTATAATCCATTCTTTCATCTTCATCACCTTCACCTTCAGCTTTATCTTTAATCTTTGTTTCATCTTCATCATTAGTAGATTTGGATAGGGTTTTAACAAGCTCGTTATCCTTTTCCTCTTCATCATCTTCAACATCTTCTTCGTTTTCTTCTTGATCAGATTCGGAACCCGTTTCATTCTCATCAGTTTCATGCTCGGAATCCAACCCTTTTTCACTGTCAGATTGGGTATTGTCATCACGACTATCTCTTTCTTGATCACTTCATTCACTTTTAGAGTTATGTTTATTATTGCTGTCATCTTCATCCTTTCCCCAAGATCCAGCTTCACTTTCAGTTGATTCTTCTTCAGTCACATCAGGAACCCTTGGTTTAACACAAGTTCCTTCATTTGTAATAGAAGGTTTGATTTTTGCAGCACTTGGAGCAATTTTTGTAACAGTACCAGAACCACTTGGATGAGTCTTGTGAAAGTCCCTCAAACTCTTCTTACGAACTTCTTCATACTGAGCTTCTTCAGTTAATGCCACTTCAGACAACAAATCAATTCCTTTGCGTTTCTCAACAGTCATCTTTTCCTTCTTCTTAGACAAAGACTTCACATGAGTTTCTCTAATGACAACACATGCAGTTGGCGCATCAGAAGACTTCTTGGCAGGCCTCTTAACTCTCTTTAACTTCCTTGTGGGTTCTTCAAGTGAAGCTGGGACAAAAGAGAGTTTAGGAAAAGCAGGCTTCTTAAACTTTCATGCCTTCTTAGGAGGTGTAACTCTCGTAGCATAGAAAAGGTAAGTCTTGTAGGCCTTAGTTTCTCGCATCTCAGGACTTGTCATAGACTTAGGAAGTCGTGCTCTATAAATTTGAGATTCTTCCTTTGCAGAGACAAATCTCAAAGTGTTTATCAGATAGTCATCTCTGGAGGTATGCATGCCAATCTTGTTTCTCTTGGAGATTGCCTTGTCTTTAGTAAGGAAGTGGTGATTGATAACTTTGGTGAATCGAGGGTAGTACATCTTGTCTTGCTTTTTGTGACCTTTGTTGTCGATCTGGTAAGTAAAATCTTCCCAAAGTAGTTCAACATAGTCCACATTCTTCTTATAATACATTCCCCAAAGGATCTGTGCTCTATAAAGACGAAGCTTGTCAAGACCAGTTGTCTTTCCAGATAGACTTCTGTTGATGATAGTGGCAAAAGTTCTCCAAGGTTGATGCATATGATCAACAACAATATTGGTGATTGTCTTAATTTCCCTAGTATGACCAAGTTCTTTAAAGAAAGACACAATATCTTCATCAGTGGGAAGTTCATCAAAGTTTTGACCATGTACTCTAGGACAGATCTGAAAGATGTCTTTGAAGATATCAAAATTAAGGTCAAATTTCTTTTTCTTGTCCATTCTAAACTTGTAGGAATTTTCATACTTGTGGATAGAATCCCAGAATTGGTACATGTAAACTTCAGGAACATCTGCAGTGATGAGAAATACGGAATAGCATGGAGTGAGAGCAAGAGCATCCAGGACAACTTAAAATATAGGTTCTCTCTGTTTCTTTCCAGGATTGAGTCTTCCATTGCATATTCTCATCTAAAGTCTTTTCTCCTTGGGAACAAGTTCCAGATCAAGTTTGGTTTGTTGAGCAGTGATGGAAGACATGATTCTGCTAAGATTAGTCACATACAATTCATATACAAACAAATATTTCACTGAAGGACAATCTAGATCATGAAGAGTGATTATAGATGCAAGGTTGATTTTCTCTAATGATTAGGCATACAAATCCTAGGCATAAAATTTACATACATGACAATCAACATGAAATCGAGAGACACACTTAATCATATAACGCACTAACTATAGGCCATCTATAAAGAGCAACGCAATCACAAAAGATTTCTAAGGAAAACTAGACCTAAACCAATCACTAAGTGACATGTTAAGGAATAATTATACTTAGATTACCAATATTATGAGATTTGATTACCATCATTACATGATTAGTTCTCCAAGTGAAAACACGTATGTTCGCCTAACCTTACGCGTATAGTTTGCCTACTTTTACATGTATAGTTCGCCTATCATTAGTTGTATAATTCGCCTAAGGGAGGAGGTATAATTCGCCTAAAGAAAAACGTATAGTTCGCCTAGCGTATAGTTCGCCTAAGAACCTATGCATAGTTCGCCTAGGTTTGAACGTATAATTCGCCTAGGTTCTACGTATAGTTCTCCTCTGTTATGAGTGTGTATAACTCGCCTAGGTATAATTCGCCTAGGCAAACATTACACCAACATTTTTATCCACTTTTGAGCATCCAAATCCATTTAAACATGATCATGTAGCATCATAAAATTAAACTAACACAAATTCAACATGAATTAACCACAAAAATCATGACTTTTGCTTTGTTCGTCTCATAAGAACACGAATAACCCAAATAAGCCATTTTTTGTAGTTAAGACATGTTTAAACTCAAGCAAACACACTCAAACACTTAGTTTATCATTCTTAAACACAAACCCATGAACTTTTTCAAGTTCTTGACCATTTTACATTAGTTCAAAATCAAGAAGAATTCAAATCACATACATATGTTATCCCCATTTAAAACTGTTATAGATACATGTTCTAGACCCCTATAGGACCAAACCACTCAATCAATTTTAGTACGAAATTTCAATCAATTTTTAGGGTTTTTTGAGTGAATAGTCCATGATTAAGGTCTATTAAAAGGTGTTATGGGTATGAGAAACATATAACAAGTGTACCTTAGTGATTAAACGAAGTTTGAGCAAGTTCTTGGAGGTTTTTCAAAAATCAACAATGGAGGTATTGAGTGAGTGTGTTCGTGTGTGTATAAGAACGGGGCAAACGGGGGTTTTTGTTTAAAATCTTTTGGGTTTTAGCAAAAATGCCCCCTAAGGTTTAGTGATACTTCTATTTTCCTAATAAACTTAACCTAAGGCAAAAAGTAGTTTCCCTATTGGCAAAACTAGTCCCTAAGGTTTAATAATCAAGAATAAGTCTCACATTTTGCAATAATACCCCTAAAGAATTAAACACATAACAAATAAAGCCTAATTGAGTTAAAATTAATTAACTCCCCTTTAATTATTCACCCGTTATTGTTTAAAACCGTTTCCTTTTATCACAAATTGATTTTATGAAGAAGATATTTGACATTTTCTCCCCCTCAAACAATGACCCGTTTTCTATTTAAAGAGCTGTAGTCGTTGTTTGAGTGGTCAAATGTCTTTGAAAATGATTTTTCTGATGAATTTCTGAAGATGATTATATTATTTCTAAAAAACAACACCATAATAAATAAGATTTCTCTTATTTTAACACATAAGCGCACTGACACGTACCCTTATGGAATATAGGAAGCACGGGTTGTGATGCAAAGTAATCACAATCCTTTGCATGGTCATAAAGTAGACCATGCCCGAGAATAAATTTCCGTTGAGAGGTCAAGTTTTCTTTTCGAAATATTTGCCTTTAAGATGATGACCGGGTTGCTATCGAAAATAATAGCAAGCCATTTTTGGCATGTTTTAAAAGCTTTTGAACTTCTGCTCGAACTTCATTTACAGCCTCGTATCATTATTAAATGACATTTCTAAGGCCGTAAATGTTATCGATTTTCAGAAGACATGCCAAAGATCTATATTTTTATATTTTTCTATTTTTTTATTTTGTTTTTATAAAATTTTATAAAAAGTGAGAAATCTTTTTGTGTCTTTGTGATTTTATATATATACATATTATACAGAGGATATAAGAATAGGTACCACCACTATTCTTCAGCTTCATCTGCCAGTTCTTTCAGAGTCTTAGGAGTAAAACATCTCATCCCTAGCTTGTCGATAAGGAATTCAATTCTTTCTCGACATAAAGTCTTGGTGAAGATGTCCACCAACTGATATTCCGTTCTGACAAAGTAAAGCTCGACGACTCCATTCACCACTTGCTCTTTTATGAAGTGATATCTGATGTCGATATGCTTTGATCGATTATGTTGAACATTGTTGCAGCATAAGGCAATAGCGCTTTTGTTATCACAGTACATTGGAATTTTATTGAATCCAAGGCCATAGTCGGTAAGTTATGATCTCATCCAAAGGACTTGAGCACAACAGCCGGACAAGGCTATATATTCAGCTTTCGTACTGGATATTGCAGCGCTTTTCTGCCTTTTTGATGACCAGCTAACAAGTCTGTCTCCTAGCAATTGCATACTTCCAGATGTACTACGTCTTGTATCTTGACAACCCGCGTGATCAGCATCTGCAAAAGCTGTTAGAGCAATAGCAGAATCCTTCGAATACCATAGTCCCCGATTGACGGTTCCTCTTAGATATCGAAAGATTCTTTTTACAGCATGTAGGTGCTTTTCGGTAGGACGAGCCTGATACCGAGCACACATACAGACAGCATATACCAGGTCTGGTCTACTGGATGTTAGATACATAAGGGTGCCAACCATGCCACAATAATGTGTAGGATCAACGGCTTTCCCTTGTGTATCTTCATCCAGTTTGGATTTCTCTACCGTTAGAGTATCCACTGGGTCATAAGATTCCATTTCGTATTTCTTAAGTGATTCTAGAGCATATTTTGATTGGTTTAAAAAGATGCCTCTGGGACTCTATGAAATCTGTAGTCCTAGAAAAAATGATATTTTGCCCATCATCGACATCTTGAATTTTGAACACATTATCTCAGAAAATTTATCACAGAGTTCAGTAGTAGTGGAAGCAAAAATAATATCATCAACATAGATTTGTACCAGGAGGATATCTTTGCCTTTTCTACTGATGAACAATGTGGGATCAACCGTGCCTTTGGAGAATTCTTGGGATAGCAGAAATGATGACAATAGATCATACCACGCGCGTGGAGCCTGTTTCAACCCATATAGAGCTTTTTTCAGTCTGTACACCTGATTAGGATTGTCTGGATCCACAAATCTGTCTGGTTGGCTAACGTAGACTTCTTCACGTAAAATACCATTCAAAAATGTCATCTTAACATCCATTTGGTAGACAATCATATTCATATGAGCAGCAAACGCGAGAAATATCCGAACAGCTTCTAGTCTAGCCACAGGAGCAAAGGATTCTTCTAAATCAATTCCATCTTCCTGACGGTATCCACGAGCTACCAATCTAGCCTTTTTTTCAAGATTCCCACCAATTCATCCCATTTGACCTTATATATCCATTTTAAAGTAATAACCATCACTTTATCTGGACGAGGAACGAGTTCCCAGACTTCAAGACTTTCGAATTCATGTAGCTCTTCTAGCATTTCCTCAATCTAGCATGACTGAGTTAGTGCATCTTTGTACGTTTTAGGTTCAACTGAAGTTAGGAAGGCATCATAGTAGCAGAACAGGGCTCGTTCGTGTAGTTGGAGTCTTGTGGAAATGGATCTGGAAGGGTCACCAATTATGTTTTGTAATGGATGATCTTTTGTCCATTTACTAAGGTGTTCTGAGATTGGAGCGTTTGAGTGCACAGTAGTAGAGATAACATCTGATGATGAGGATTCTTCAGAAATAGTTTCTGGAATTGGAATGCTAAAATAAGGATCGTTACTCATATATGCAACCTCAAGGTCGTGTGACTCTTCTTCAGCACAGAGAGTAATTTTTTAGGATTGTGAATTGTGGGAGTGTTTTGAGTACTTGAGCAAGGTGCATCTTTGAATAAGCAGTTTTTTTAGAAGGTAAATCGGTATAATCAATAGAGCTGGAGCTCCTCTCAGGACTGAAGAGCAACGCTAGCTGGAGAGAGAATAAAAAGAACTCATCAAACCTGGTTAAAACACAAATCCTATTCATGCCTCAATGGTAAGTACAAACAGTGTTGGAGGAGAGGGGTTTGGAACGAGCCTAAACTGAGTGTTGCAGGATTTAAACATTAAAGTTTGGTCCTGACCGAGTTGTTCAAAGCCATTGTTGTCAGCTTATCTAAATCGACCATGGATGGTATTTAATGATTTTTCGGTACATCATTGTAAATACGTAACTTTCTTCTTTGATCAACATCTGCAAAAGCTGTTAGAGCAATAGCAGAATCCTTTGAATACCATAGTCTCCGATTGACGGTTCCTCTTAGATATCAAAATATTATTTTTACAGCATGTAGGTGCTTTTTGGTAGGACGAGCCTGATACCGAGCACACATACAGACAACATATACCAAGTCTGGTCTACTGGATGTTAGATACATAAGGGTGCCAATCATGCCATGATAATCTGTAGGATCAACGGCTTTCCCTTGTGTATCCTCATCCAGTTTGGATTTCTCCACCATTAGAGTATCCACTGAGTCACAAGATTTTATTTCGTATTTCTTAAGTGATTCTAGAGCATATTTTGATTGGTTTAAAAGATGCCTCTAGGATTCTGTGAAATCTGTAATCCTAGAAAAAATGATATTTTTCCCATCATTGACATCTTGAATTTGGAACACATTATCTCAGAAAACTTATCACATAGTTCAGTAGTAGTAGTAGTAGAAGAATAAATTATATCATCAACATAGATTTGTACCAGGAGGATATCTATGCCTTTTCTGCTGATGAACAATGTGGGATCAACCGTGCCTTTGGAGAATCCTTGGGATAGCAGAAACAATGACAATAGATCATACTACGCGCGTGGAGCCTGTTTCAACCCATATAGAGCTTTCTTTAGTCTGTACACGTGATTAGGATTGTCTGGATCCACAAATCTGTCCGGTTGGCTAACGTAGACTTCTTTACGCAAAATACCATTCAAAATGTCGTCTTTACATCCATCTGGCAGACGATCATATTCATATGAGCAGTAAACGCGAGAAATATCCGAACAGTTTCTAGTCTAGCCACGGGAGCAAAGGATTCATCGAAATCATTTCCCTCTTCCTAACAGTATCCACGAGCTACCAATATTTCCTTGTTTTTCAAGATTCCCCTCAATTCATCCAATTTGACCTTATATATCCATTTTAAAGTAATAACCATCACTTTATTTGGACGAGGAACGAGTTCCCAGACTTCCATACGTTCAAATTCATGTAGCTCTTCTTGCATTGCCTCAATCCAGCATGACTGAGTTAGTGCATCTTTATACGTCTTAGGTTCAACTGAAGTTAGGAAGGTATTATTGTAGCAGAACAGGGCTTGTTCGTGTAATTGGAGTCTTATGGAAACGGGTCTGGAATGGTCACCAATTATGTTTTGTAATGGATGATCTTTTGTCCGTTTACTGAGGTGTTCAGAGATTAAAGCGTCTGAGTGTACAGTTGTAGAGATAACATCCGATGATGAGGATTCTTCAAAAATAGTTTCTGGAAATTAGAATGCCAAAATAAGGATCGTTACTTATATGTGCGACCTCAAGATGTTTTGGTGCAACAATGACAAGAGGAATGGGAACCCTAAGAGGCACTTTATTAGTGGCGGTTATCCTAGTTAAAGGGCACACATTTGCAACTAAGGTGAAAGTCCTTCTAGTGGGTTTCCATTTATATCCAATAGAGTTAAAAACTTTTCTAGTAGGTTTCCATTCTTTTCACTTTTTATTTTTCTGCGAGGCAGATTTAGCATGCACATTCATACTATTAACATGATCAATTAAACACATAGCATGATTAGCATCAAACAAACATTCATTGCATACAGAACAAAGAGCCTTAGCACCTTTAATGGGATGCTTAATGATTCGTCAAATAGTACACACTTATATAGCAACCCTAATACAGATCCTGACCGAATGCCCTTGACCAAGGCAAAAGGTCA
>BQNB010071935.1:5646-27879 GCA_026074375.1 Tanacetum coccineum
ATTAATTTATTTCTAACCCGAACCTAACCTGTTTAATAAAGAGGTCACATGGATTGACCCAAAACCAACCCAAAATCTATTAGACTCAACCCGAACCTGTTAATTTTCGTGTCGATTTCAGGTCGGGTTTCGTGTCGTGTCAAAAATTGCCGCCCCTACTTTAAGCAACTAGCAACTGATAAATAGACTTAATCTAACAGGGTAGGCTAAGGTGTAAAGGTGTAACGAAACAAACAGTTGGTGTTATTCCTAAAGGATTGGCTCTACAGGTTTTTCTAGGGGTATCTTACTCTTAAATTGAGAGTAAACAAAGGGTTTATATGGGATTTAACTAACTAGTGTAGTTAGTTAATAAAATAACATGTATAGGCTTTTTGGGTGTAATCCTAGAAATTTACCAATTTAAACAAGTTACTCCATCTAAATACGTAGTACTCATCACTGTGATCTCAAATAGATATACCAAGCCAAGTTCTAAAGTCTACAACATCACCGGCACACTCATAAATTTGTGGAATTTGGGTAAACATTTGGAAACGGATAAGGTTAAATCCTCACAATATCTAATAAGGGTTATTGTGTGCGGGTTATGTAACAAGTAATTTCACAAAAGTATGCTTGGATTTTTTTAAAATTTAAGCATAATTTAAGCATTTTAATGTGAAAAATAGGGCAAGTAACATTCTAGTTCCCATCCCCCCACTTAAATTATACAACGTCCTCGTTGTATAGATAAAATATTAAAAAGGGGAATTTAAAAAGAATTAGAATGAGAAACTCCCTGATGTTTTGCTCGGTAGATTCTCCAAGTTGAGTTTATGAGCAAGAATGTGTTGAACAGTCGTCTTAGATCTCTCAAGACTTCAACACATCAAGATTTCCAGAATATAAATACTTCCACCAACGTTGTCGATTTCTTTCAGTAAGGTCCTGTATTAAGCATAAGAAAACAAGTGCAATTTCTACCTCCGTGTATTCGTTGGTTAGATTTCGAAATAAAAACCTAAAACTGTACAGGAAATTGATACGCCGTATCCATTCCCCAGGATACGCCGTATTGAAACCTGTATTATAAATCCTAATTACGGTTCAATCGACTAATACGTTGTATTTGTTTAATCAAATACGCCGTATAGACTGAACTGACAATAAAGTTTATAAAGTACAAAAAATTAAAAACTGGATAACGTCCAGATAGTCAATACGCCGTATCCATGGGGTTCGGATACGCCGTATAGACAGTCTGGAAAGACAGACTCGATAAGAAAATTGAAAATACATTTCGGGTTGTCTCCCGGCAAGCACTTTTGTTTACAGAAAAGTCTTTAAGTTAGACTTGCCCCAATTTAATCCCATCCTTATAAAACAACTTGGGGTCGAACGGGATGCCAAACGACACATATAAATTCTTAATGAGATTTAGTAGCATCCCGTTGTTAAGATAATTCCAAGCCACTATATTAACATTTAATTTCTTGATAAAATTTTCAGTTTTGAAAAATTTATTAGATGTATCGTATTCATGACTTGTTTTCAAAAGCTTATTTGACCCATGTGCATAGGCACCATCATTGGTATTCATTACATTATCCCCCGAAGACTGTTTAATATCGATTTTATCATTATCATTGTCCTTATCCGATTTTGAATCATTGAGATAAATTACGTTAAAAGGAAATAGATCATTAAAGTATAAAACGTTTTGTTCCTCTTCATCATATTCGGACAATGATTCTTTCAAATTAAATTCATCGATATGTTGAGGACTTATAGTAGGTTCATTTAAGAAATCTAATTTAGACATTAGAGCATCATTGTAAACAATGACTGGAAATTCTTTCTCAAAATCTTTAAAGTTGTCTAAATCATCAAAATAACTGACCGTAGGCTCGGGTGACGAAAATGAAGGCATATTGACTTCATCATTATCATTTTCCGAATCCGTTTTCAAATCACTGACATAAATTATTTTAGAAAATGAATTTTTGTCATAAATTACCATGTAATCTTCATCGTCAGATTCGTCAAACGATATTCTAAAGTCAATTTATCATCAACTTGATTTCTCCTAAGTTCTAATGGTACATTAAGATCATTCAATTCGATGTAATCTCCATATAAAGGATATAATGATCTATATAACACCAAAGTCTCTCCCATTAGCCTAGCTTCTAAATCAAGTTTCATTCTTTCTCTTAAGCTTAACATGTAGACCCTCTTAATCAAACTACTAGCAGATTTAACACTTTTAAAAATAATTTTCATCCCATAACCTCAAAGTAATCTTTCTTTTGAATACATCAATATTAGCATGGGCGGTATACAAAAATGGTCTTTCGAGGATCAAGGGCACTTTGACATCCTCGGGCATATCAAGAATATAAAGTCTATGAGGAATTTTTTTTACCAATACCTACTAGCACGTTTTCTGCAATTCCTTTTGGATATTTCACAGCCCTATTTGCTAATTCAACTATTAACTTAGTGTGAGCTAATTCGCCTAAATCTAAGTTAGGGTAGGTCGAGAGAGGCATGACACTTATGCTAGCTCCTAAGTCGGAAAGGGCATTATCAAAGAAAACATTATTAATATAGTAAGGTAAAGTGAAACTTCCTGGGTCTTTCTCCTTCCGGGGTATGGAATTATCGATATGTGAAGCTCCATATGAGTAAGCTTCCGAGAATCACGATCTATACGATCCTTTCTTTTTTTCCACAGATAGTAATCAATTCAAAACGACAAGAAACGGGGATTGTCTTTTGTCTGACCTCGAAACAATAGTCTTCTATTTTGTGGGGTGGATACGGCGTATTGGGGTGATCCAATATGGCGTATCGGGTTTGAATCAGCTTCAATAGTAGTCAAGATCAACTTGACATGATCTCTCAGGTTGGCTTCAGTAAAGCTGGGTAGGCTTCCAAATCCTATTTCCTGTAGTACATTGCTTATTTGCCCAATTTGAATCTCCAAAGTTTTAATCAAAGCTCCTTGGTTTCGTACGGCAGCATCCGTCGAAGCTCAGATTTCTTTAATCATGTTAGAGTTTTCATCATGTCTTTTCGCTGATTCACTCATGAACTTGCTCAGGGTCTCTTCCATAGATTGTCTTCATTCTTGATGCGAAGGGTTTGCATCTTTCCTCTGGTAGAATCCTGGAGCTGCTGCTTTATATCCCCCTCCTTGGAAAGGTCCACTAAATTAAGTGTAGTAAGCTTATTTAAGGGTTTTACCTTCTTCTTTGAGTGGGTAATCTTTGGTATAGTGGGGGCCTTTACTTTGTTCACATCCTGCTTAAGCAGCATATACCTTTGCGTTAACTTTCTTGATTTCTATTCCAAGATTATTGAGTTGTACTTGAGTTGTAGCCAATGCATTAAAAGTTCCAGTACTTCTTGTCCTAGATATTCCATTATGCCCTTTTTGAGAGTATTCAACCATTCTTGGATGGCTACTTTTGCATCGGCAGCGGTCTTAGATGGTATGGCACCTTTTAAATCAATAATCTGTCTAGTTGGGACATCCAATCCATTATAAAACAAGATTACCTCCTGGATCTTCGTTAAATAGTGTTGAGGATACTTCACAATAGAACAAATAACAACAATCTCAAGATTTCTTTAAATCGCTCAACTTGGTAAAGGTTATCTTCCGTTCCTTGATGAAAGTTGTTGATCTCTCTATTTTCCTTTGCAGTTCGAGAATGACAATATTTGCTTAGAAACTTATATTTAGATTCTCCCAAGTTTGTAATTGAAACAGATGGTTTTATTTCTAGCCAACGCTCGTAGGCTCTACTAAGGGACAAAGTTAAGCTCAAGCATCACTTGGGTCTGAGTTATATTATGAATATGGAATAAATCGACAATCTCAAGGACTTTCTTAATGTGTTAAGTTGCATCTTCATGATCCGAACTGCAAAAGGTATTTTCCTCGTAGCTCCTTAAAAAGAAAATAATTGGCCTTTTAGTTCAAATATGATCTTTGTTTGTTTTTTTTTATTTAATGCCAATTGAAATGAAAAGATTTTAGACCTACAACAACCTGATCCATAGTCAGCTTGGGTTTTGCTTATGTATTGTTCCATGGTTTCCGCCATTGTTTTTGTAACTTCTTCCTTGGAATATTATTCTAAATTAGAAAATAGATTGAATTAAGGTGATCTTAGTGTCATGAGAAGCTTCCTAGATGATTGAATTTCTCGTTCCAGGTCCTTAAAGGGTGTAAATAGTTCCTTTGTTGAACTCCTTGTCATGCACTACTTGAAACAAGGGATAAACAATCAGTAGGATAGGCTCGGGATAAAGAAAATACAGATATACAGAAATCAAATGCGAAAATCAAGCTTCTGTTACTGTATCAAACGAGGATTGTGAGGCTCGAGGAGGAGGTGCACGAGTTGCGGCAGAGCATCGTAGGACTACGTGGAGATGTCGACATATCGATCAATAATTAGAGTAGGTTCGCTACCTGGATGGTCAGTTGCATGACTCAGCTTATGGATGCTAGCGATCGCACCTACCAGGCCTTTCGACAACACTCTCATAGGTAGCTCGTGATTTCCCTATCAGAGACGAGCACCCAGGCCAGGACCTGTGATTGCCTAGTACCTCCATAACCACACAGATGACACCAGATCATGATCCCTCTACTCCTTATCTTTTTGTTTCTATCTTTTGTACATTTATTCATTCATGTCATGATGTATCTTACTTAAAATAGGTTGATATTTACTTATGTATATTATGATGTGATGATTTTTAACTTATTTGTGGATGATAGAACCATGACTGGCAGTAAGTTCAGCACCATACAATGTGGTACGAATCCAAGCACCATGTCCAAATCAAATGTAAAAGTGAGAGGTTTTGAGGAAGAAGAAAGCTGGAGAGGAAAAGTGTTGAACCGAGTAAAGAAAGCTGAAGAAAAAGTCTAACTTAAAGACTAGCTGAAAGAAAAGTGCTTCCCCCGGGAGACAACCCGGATTGTTATTTTTTTTATACAATCTGTCTTCCCAGACATCAATACGGCGTATCCTCTCCATACCATACAGGTGATTGAAGTGCTGAACGGATATTAGTTCTTATTTTTATGCAATTTTAAACATTATTGTCAGTTCAGTCTATACGGCGTTATTCATGCACATGATACGGCGTATTCGACAAACTGACCACCAATTTAATACTTTTTACAAGTATCTCATACGTCGTATTGATCTATGTACAGGTTGTTAGCTAATTTAAAATAAACCGTAGGTACCGATATAGGAATTTGCATGTTTTCATATATTTTGCATAGGACCTCGTTGCAAAGTAATCGACGAACTTGGTGAAGTATCGATAATCTAGAATCCTGTGTGTGTTGTAGTCATGCTGGAATTCAGACGCATTTACAACACACATTCTTGCTCATAAACTCAACATGGAGAATCTACCGAGCAAAATATCAGGGGAGTTTCTCATTCTAATTCTTTTTAATAAAATAAAATGAAAATATTTTTGGTATTTTTCAAATTCTTATATAAAAGAAAATAAAATAGAAATAGAAAATATTTTTTTAAGTGGATTTTTATTTTTAGAAGTACGAAATTAAACTTTCAAAAGAGAAAGGATCTTCAAGGCATTCACCTCGAAACAAAACGTGAAAATCGTACAACTCTCCCCGACAGCGGCGCCAAAAACTGATTCGTCGTAAACGACTAGTGGAGTAATATAATATAAGTAATCACGTTAGGTAAAAATTACTTTAGGAAAAGTAATAGTTTATCTTCCGGATGTCGTGTCCCAACGAGAGATGAATTTGAAATTCACAAAAGCGTTTTGTTTGATGCTTGAATGTCGAATATTTTTGGTTTTGGTTTTGAACTAAATGTTTAATAAAAATAAATTAAAGAAAACTAGATAACAAATAGCGAGCAAATAAACTAAGAAGTATATATATAAAAAGATATGCTTGCTAAGTGAATTGCTTAGATCCTTAAGTGTGAATTAAATATATGATTAAGACTTTATTGATGAATCAATATCTTTCAAATAAATTATCTTCTCACAATGTTGGCTTATATTGAAAACAACTTTTATCAAGATATCGATTACTAAATTAATGCCTAATTATTCTTACGGCTTTTGCCCGTTCGAATAACCAAAACAATAATCTAAGTAATCCGAAAATCACTAATCAATATTTTCCATTTTATTAACCACACTTAATTCACTAAACAATTTAACACTTAACAAGCATATATAAAATCTACTCACTAAGCATACTAATCAACAAATAAGCAAACATAATCATTTTAAGCTAAATAAATCTAAACTACTAGAATTGAAAAGAGAAAGAGGATAAAACCGAATGATGAACCGAGTCAAATGTAAAACCACCCGATCTAATAAACTTATTGAAAATCTAAAGCTTAAAACTTGATTAATACTTAAATAACTAATTAGCTAGTAAATGTATGAACTTTATTCACTAATTAGCTAGATAAATACTCAAAAATTTTAAAACTTTATCTAAGAAATAAGCTTAAAAGACCCTTAAGCTCCTCGCCAAATAGGTAGAATGAGTTTTCATCACCAATAAGACAAGCAAAAGGTTAGGACAAATAAGCTATAAGCTAAGAGCTTTAATTCCAAAATATGAAGTATTTTGAAAATAAAAATGCTAAAATCTAATAGATCTAGACTAATAATCTAATTTAAAACTTTTATAAAAACTAGATCTATTTGAAAATGAAACTACAATAAAACTAATAAGCTAATAAGCAATTCGAATAAGCTAATAAATAGCTTATTCGAAAACTACACAATAAGGAATATGCTTAAATAAGCTAGATCTATACTCCTAAAAACTTTGAATCGAATAAACTAAATAAGCTTAACCGAATATAAAAGCTAGGAGAGAAAAGCAATAGAAATAAGCAATAAGCATTGCTTATTCGAAAATAAGAAAATAAAATAAATTGAAAATAAGCAAAGCTTATTTCGATTTAATCTAAGCTTAAATCAAATCAAATAAGCTAAAGAAACTTATTTGATTATGTGAAATTAAGCTATGAGAGCAATAAGCCAAAACTAGCTTCAAAGTAAGCTTAAAAAGAAAAGAAAAGAAAATAGAGGATTAGAAAAAGAATAAGCTTAAGTCACTTCCACCACAAACATCTTCATTAATAAGCTAAAAAGAGTTGATTACAATAAGCTAGATAAGCTATAAAAGCTTTTACAATAATCCCAAAATAAGCTACACTATTCTACTCCTACTCCTAAAACTATACTACACTAATTATTTTGATCTAAAACTAATAATTCCAATGCACAGCTGCGTGCACTTTAAATAACCAAGGTGTGGGAGGGTAGAATAGTCCATTCAGTAGAGCATCCAATAAGAGTCCAAGATCTAGGGGCATTTTCGTCTTTTTATGCCACCAACCGCCTCATTATTGCCAATGATTGGCCTGGGGATGCGTTCCTCGTACGCAACTTTTTTGTACAGCTGGATCCACCAGTATGAGGAGGACAAGTGTCCTTATTCACCGAGTAAAAAAAAGCGTCTTTGTCCCATTTTCAATTACTGAAAGATATTTGGAGGAGTAGCATTGCCACGTGTCGGGCTTCGGTTAGACAAGAGAAAGATAGTGGGTGAGAGTGGGCATGACTACTTGCTTGCTTGATTTAATTTTGGAGCGTGGGTTTCACACGCCACAATATGAACAACATCATTCAATTTAACACTTTCAACTTGGGCCTTTCTATTTCTAACTGGGCCGACTTTATTTTCATACTAATTTTGGGTTCCTGGTTTGCAACATAACAAATCGCTAGGCCGAATCCTTTCATGGGCCTGTTTTTGCTGGGCCGAGTTCGTATACAAATCTTGGGCTGCTCATGGTGAAATTTTGGGCTAAAGATAATATGGGTTGGCCCGGCCCATATAAATGTGTTACGGGCCGGCCCAATAAGCAATGAAGGCACCGTTGGACTCGAGATCTCGTGCTCTTTCCAATGCTATGCTCGGAGAATTTTTCCGACTTCGTCTTGATCTTGAATAATAAGTAAACTTGATCGAATCGAACCCGAAAATTCCCGTTTTTGCTTCATTTTCAATCCTTAGTACCTGCAAGACATAAAAACACAATACAAACATTTTTGCTAAATAATTTTCCATATTTTAGTTATTTTAGTCCATTTTATAGTGTTTTCTGAGGTTATAAAGATGTGTGTTTTAGCACACATCAGTTCACATGAGATTGCTACTTCAGATGTTAACGCATCATTAAAGACTACAGCTGGGAATTCAGTTTCAACAGATCTGAGGTCGTGAACGTCTTCATCATACCAGATCTTACCATACGTACCAGTTTCCCAGTTATACACCTTACCACTCCTACGAGCTTTTTCTTCCTCAAGCCTGATATACTCCTCCATAGTAATGTCGGGGTCATCCATTTTAACCTGTAATAAATTCTCTAGGAAAGAAAACGGTCAAATAGCCTAATACGTCATATTCAGCAAAACTGAATATGCCGTATTAAAGACATAGTCAAATACGCTGTTTTGATTTAAAAAAAAAATTATATGCCGTATCCAAGAATATGAATACACCGTATTGATTATTCGACTCAGAAAGTTACAGCAGACTGTAACAATGCAGAAAAACACACGAACACACAATATGCAAAAATATACAATGCATAAATCAAACATGCAAACAAACACACAAATATGCAAATTAATCTAAACTAAACTAAATTTAAAATAAAATACTAATAAATACAAGAATTAAACAACTTCACTCGCCGGCAACGGCGCCAAAAACTTGATGTGTTGTCGTGTAGGTGTTATTTTATGAATCAAGTTTTACTATTTATATTTTGCCGACTTTACCTAAAACAACACTTTAACGGGCAGTGTACCCAGTCAGATGGAGTTTCATGGTAAGTAGGGTGTCGATCACTAAGAGCGAGAGCGTTAATTCCTAATTCTATCAGTATTTTAGTTATCTATGTTAGTACTATATTAATCTAATTTATGTTAAACCTAAGCTACTGATAAAAGGGGGGTTTCAGCCTGAGAGACTCACACGGTTTTGATATCTAACTTAGGGTTTTGATGACAAGTAAAGCAATAAACACACACAAGAAGATGAACAAACGATAGATGAGCGGTCGAACACTAATGTAAGGAAAACATATCAACCATGAATAATCTGATAAAACACAGGTTTAATTATTAGTGCAATGATTGACTTATCTCGAAGGGCATATCATTCCTAGACTTACGCGGTACTTCTTTCTAAGACCTAGACTTCGCTAATTCTGTCACAATTAGACGCATCCACATAAAGCAAGCATTTGTTGATTATAATCTATCTTAGGAGATTAGTAATGGTGTTCTTACTAAACCCTAGCTCATAGAGACTTTACCCACTTACTGCTTAACGGCTCTTTATATACTAGTAGTCCACTGTTCGAGTCCTTACCAATAGAATAAGAACGTACTCGTTGATCCCAGGGTCACCTGCTGGTCCAACTAAGCTCACTAAACTAAAGGCAAAGAGAGGTCAATATTTGTGATCCTATGATTCTAGATATATAAATTGCAATATAGAGAGCTATTCCGGACTCTTAGCCTACACCCAAACAACACCAAAGTTGCAACGCATTAAATATGTAGGACTAGACCCAGTTGAATGATAGGTCGCATACTTAAGCACGTAAACAAGTATAAATTAATAAACATAAATAACACTCAACGATAAATTAAGCAATCGATATAAACAAACCAAACATTAGATCTTCATAAACATGGCTGATACCTAAAGGTATTAGCCGATAGTCATTGTAAAAATACACACGGTTTCATATATGAACGATTAAAGAAAAGAAACCTTAACCGAACGTGTATTTGGTTGTGCGAAGATTACAAGAGTTTTCCTATGATCTTGAGGCTCTTTTCTAACCTTCTATGCTCCTTTATTCGTCTCTTGGTCGACTTGGTTATTTAGGGTTTCACTTGCATACCTAAAACTGAGTTTAGGATTTTGTATTTATAGAGTCTGAAAACAGGTCGATACGCCATATCAGGCGATGTTGGATATGACGCATTGGGGATTTATTGGAGTAAGGACCACAGTTGATATCTTTTAGAATCTTCTAGTGTTTGACCTTCGATACGGCGTATCGAGTCTTTCTTGGATACGCCGTATTGGGTCTTTATGCCTTCGTGGTTATCTGTGAAGTGCTGGTACGGATACGCCGTGTCTTCTTGATAGATATGATGTATTGATGTAAAACCAGTTAGTTCTTCTTCGTTGACCAAAGTATTATATACGGCGTATCATTGATGTGGATATGGCATATTGTTCAAAGTCAGGCAATGGTCTTTTAATTCGTCAAAGTCTTGGATACGTCGTATAGGTCTAGAATAATACGGCGTATTTGCTGTCAGATCAGTAGACTTTCTCGAACTCTTCATTTAAGCTCCAAAATGCGTGCCTTTTAGCTAATCTTCACAAAGTACTCCATAATTACTGCAAATCTTAAATATAAACGATTAAGTAACAATTTTTGCAATAATTATACAAAATGGGTTACTTATATGGGATAAATGATGCTATAAAAGTGACATTATTTGATGTCATCAAATACCCCCAACCTGAATCCTACTTGTCCTCAAGTAGCCTTTAGAAGTTTATGAAAATGTATCCCTAAGGATTTTTTCCGTTAACCATTTATTTGATCTATCACAAGTACACAACCAAACACCTCACGAAATAAGAAGATGAAAACACTCAAATCAATCAACTAATCTATGTGATAACATGTAACTAATTCGCTTAATTTCTCGGTCGTGACGAGTATTCTATCATAGGCTTGGCAAGGATACACATCTCCACTATTAGAGCTAAGGAGTAACAAGTTTATAAAGGCAAATTAGGTTTTTATAATAAGGCTTAGGGTTGATCATTCTAACAATCTTTCACCAAAAGTACCACACCAACAAGGCAACTGAATTACACATACATGGCCGTAACGACGGAATAGACATGTGTGTTCGATCACATCCTCATTCGAGTTTAACCAAGGGTTAGGATGAAGAATGATATAGGGTATGGATCTTCTAACTTTCACCAAAAGTAATAAACCAACAAGGCAGCTGAGTCACACACACATGGCCGTAACGACGAAATAGACATGCATGACTCGATTACATCCTCATTCGAGTAAAACCTAAGGCATAAGTTTCCCGACCGTTACCATGAAAAAGACACAACTATTTACACAAACATCTTGATCATGGATAAAAAACAACAACCTAAGTTGGAGTTCCCGTAACGGTAAACTTCCCATTCATCCCATACTTTACATACTTTTACAAGACAAGTGGCGATATCTACCACTTTATACAAAACTTTACATCGGTGACTTATAAGACGTATCAATGAATAATCGATCCTTCATATAATTCCTTCGGTTTAAGCTTTTGCGAAACGATTATCTTCAAACTTTTCTCTTTTTTTTGTTGTGGTTTTTCTAATTTTTTCATTTTTTCGTATACTAACTATGAATCTCGGTGTAATTTCACCATCTTCACGATCATAATAACTTCGGATAATTCCTTCGATAATTCTTCATTCTTCGGATGTACCAATAATTGTGATGGTAGTAAAAATACATGAGTTTTGACAACTTTATACATTCCCATTTGCAATGTGCAAATTTCTTCCCAACCGTACCAAAGATAGAAAATGACACAAGACTCAGGAAATACATACTTTACACTTTAAGCAACTAGCAACTGATAAATAGACTTAATCTAACAGGGTAGGCTAAGGTGTAAAGGTGTAACGAAACAAACAGTTGGCGTTATCCCTAAAGGATTGGCTCTACAGGTTTTTCTAGGGGTATCTTACTCTTAAAATGAGAGTAAAAAAGGGTTTATACGGGATTTAACTAACCAATGTAGTTAGTTAATAAAATAACATTTATAGGCTTTTTGGGTGTAATCATAGAAATTTACCAATTTAAACAAGTTACTCCATCTAAATCCATAGTACTCATCACTGTGATCTCAAATAGATATACCAAGCCATGTTCTAAAGTCTACAACATCAGTGGCACACTCATATTTTTATGGAATCTGGGTAAACATTTTGAAACTGATAAGGTTAAATCCTCATAATATCTAATAAGGGTTATTGTGTGCGGGTTTATGCTTGAAATTTTTTTAAATTCTAATAAGGCAATGGTCTTTTAATTCGTCAATGTCTTAGATACGTCATATAGGTCTAGAATAATATGACATATTTGATGTCAGATCACTAGACTTTCTCAAACTCTTCATTTAATCTCCAAAATATGGGCCTTTTAGCTAATCTTCACAAAGTACTCCATAATTACTGCAAATCTCAAATATAAATGATTAAGTAATAATTCTTGCAATAATTATACAAAATGGGTTATGTACATAGGATACATGATGCTATAAAAGTGACATTATTTGATGTCATCAACAAGCTAGCCAAAAGCGTAAGGGAGAATGTCACAAAGAATGAAGAGGAAGAGCCGACAAGATTTTCTAGTTCCCATGCTGTAGGGTATTACCTAAAGCATAGAATCAATAAAAAACTAATCAAGAGACTTGTAGAAAATCATAGGTTCAATGGCTCCCTGTCGGCAACTTGAGTAGGAAAAATGAAATGGAAGACCTATAATTTGTTACCTAGGGGGCTTGTTTATAAAGCAATCTTTAAGAAAAAGATAACAAGGAAGGAAGACATTGGAGGAAATTTTGAAATACCCCGTAACATAGGAGGTTTGAAACACATGAACTCCCTAGTAGACCAAGGATCCGACGTGAACATCATGCCTCTCTCCACCTACAAGAAACTAAGAGACGAAAGGCCTGCTGGGACGGACATTAGACTTTCCCTAGCTAGCCATTCGTATATCTACCCTTTAGGAATAGCAGAGAACGCATTAGTTATTGTTGCTGGATTTGTGTACCCCGTTAACTTCGTAATCCTAGATATAAAAGAGGATGAAAAGAGACCCTTCATCTTAGGAACACCATTCTTGACTACCGCTAAAGCCGTGATTAAGTTTGATAAAGGAACCATAACTTTGAGATCTGGAAAGAGTAAGATGAGTTTCCATCCCTCTGTAAGATCGAGAGAGGAATTAAGAACGATATAGAGCCTATAGCCCCTACTATGACCGTGAATAAGCTAGTCTTAAAATGGGAAGAAAGGATAAAACTTTAACATGGAAAGAAGATGGAGTTTGACCAATGGAGGAGCAAAACCTTCAAAAATAAGCATCCCGCTCTCGTCAAAGTAGAAAATGAAGTGAATGATAAAGGAGAAGTCACGTAAGGACGTGTGACTTCGAGTCTAGCTACATGACTCATAAATAAAGAAAAGCGCTTTTTGGGAGGCAACCCAATATTTTATTTTCCAGCATTTAGGAGTGTCTTGTGTTTTAGTTCTTTATCATTTATTCTTTTATGTTTGAATTATTTTGTAATCATGCTTTGTTTTGTTTGTAACTTCGTCTTATTTGCAATCAAAGGTATTTTGCATAAAATAAGTGTAGGGGGATATAGCCGGTTTATAAGAACCAATTCAAATATATTAATTAAATTGTTTAGACTAATTCGCGTCGGTTTCGAGTCATATTATTGTAATGATTAAGCTCAGGTTTTATGCAGTGTTTTATACAGGATTTAACTTATATAATCGCGTGCAGGAAATTTTTCAAAGAAAATGAAAAGAAGATTTTCACAGTCGCTGGCAAAGGCGTCATGATTTATCCTGACGGCGTCGTGAGCCCAGCCGCAGCTAAAAATTAAAAAAATTTCAAGTATTTTCGCAAAATAATTTGTACGACATTTAAAATTGTAATTCTTTTATAAACCGGCATAAACCTATGATTACATCATCACTCTCATCCTATCTTTACTGCTTTCATAGAGTCAACCCTAAAGTTTCATTGTATATATATCTATCTCGCCGATTTTACGCCAGGTATAGTTGTCTTTGTCTTTGATTTACAGGTTATATTTGATGAGAAGAAGCTTAGAAGTTCTTAGGAAGTTTCATTGGACGATTCTTGGAGGACGATTTAACCAATTATCGCATGTTTCTTCTCCATTATTGAGCAAACCAGGGGAGTACTAGTTTCTTTTACTTGTTTTCTTTTCCCTTTATTCGTTTTATGGGTACTTCTATAGAACATTGGGGACAATGTTCAACTTAAGTGTAGGGGGAATAAGCCTTAGAAACTATTCCTTCAATTGTCATTTTCTTTGTCCTTAAAATGATGGGTAATATATTGAAACATAGCATAAAAGGTAATTTTAACCCAATTTTTTTTTTTTTTATGACATACATCGACAAAAGCCGAGTATTAATAGCATTTCATGGATATGAATTTATATGACTAGCACAAAAAACCCTTAAATTCCACCCTAAAAATGTGAGGTTCGCCTTTGGATCTATAGGAATTCGGTATCCATCATTGATACCCAAGATAATTTTACCTTTAGCTTGTTCTAGTTAAGGTTCGAATGTAGTCATATGTATATATTTCGTCTTTACGGATGTGTACCGGTAGTGTATTAAATTCTAGAGCATTGGTATTGTTTTAAAATTATATGAGTGTACCGATAGTGTATTAAATTCTAGAACTTGTTTTTGTGATGCATCCCGAGACCGCATAGTGAGAACTAGGATTTGCTAGATAAGAGGCACTAGGATTAACCCATGTTTAAAACCTGTAATTGTTATGATGGTCACATCGATCATATAACTATCCCACACCCTTGCCATGCACTTATTTTTAGTGCAGGATACCCCTAGTACAACCCTCCGAGCCTATCCTTTTCACGCTTCTCGTAATTTTTTGGTTAAGCCAGACTATTAATGAAGAGCATTGTTACCCTTGAACCAATTGTTACACCCAAATCGCCTTAGCCTACCTTGTATGTACTCGCTTTTAGTACATTATTGTTTTAACCTTTCCCTTTATTCGTTTTACGGGTACTTCTATAGAACATTGAGGACAATGTTCAACTTAAGTGTAGGGGGGGAATAAGCCTTAGAAACTATTCCTTCAATTGGTCATATTATTGTAATGATTAATCTCAGGTTTTATGCAGTGTTTTATATAGGATTTAACTTATATAATCACGTGCAGGAAGTTTTTCAAAGAAAATGAAAAGAAAATTTTCACAGTCGCTGGCGACGGCGTCAGGATTTAACCTGACGGCGTCATGAGCCTAAAAAACCCTCAAATTCCACCCCAAAAATGTGAGGTTCGCCTTTAGATCTATAGGAAATCAGTATCCATCATTGATACCCAAGATAATTTTACCTTCAGCTTGTTCGAGTTAAGGTTTGAATGTAGTCATATGTGTGTATTTCGTCTTTACGGATGTGTACGTATAGTTTTTGTAGCCTTTTCTGGAGCATTGGTATCGTTTTAAAATTATATGAGTGTACCGGTAGTGTATTAAATTCTAGAACTTGTTTTTGTGATGCATCCCGAGACCGCATAATAAAAACTTGGATTTGCTAGATAAGAGGCACTAGGATTAACCCATGTTTAAATTCTGTAATTGTTATGATGGTCACGTCGATTATCCCACACCCTTGCCACATTTTTAGTGCAGGATACCACTAGTACAACCCTCCAAGCCTATCCTTTTCACGCTTCTCGTAATTTTTTGGTTAAGCCAGACTATTAATGAAGAACATTGTTACCCTTGAACCAATTGTTACACCCAAATCGCCTTAGCCTACCTTGTATGTACTCGCTTTTAGTACATTATTGTTTTAACCCAAGTTAATTATTTGAGTACACGGTTGCTAAGTCCTTATCCTTGTAAATACAGTTTTGGGACGATTGGGATTCATGGTAGTATTCATCTTATGAAGAATTGGGGAAGAAGTAATTTATTACTCCTAATAGAGCTCAATAAGCTCCATGTTATGTTGATCCACCTCAAATCGGGTCATTAGTTAGATTGTAATTATCGAGTATGTAAAAGTTCAAGTGTAAGTGTGTATCTATAAACCCCCATGATGTATTATATGTTTAAGCAATGGCAGGGTAAAAGTGTACGAAAAAAATATATGAAAAAGAAACGTGAAAAAAATGTACGGGCTGCCATTTGCTTATGTTTATGTTTATCATAGAGTCAAGAAAAGAAAAATAAAAAGATTGATGTAGAGTTGTGTAGAGTTTGTATATCTTGTCCGAGTCTTTGGCTTAGCAACCCAAATCAGCGTGTTTTTTATAAATAATTAGCTAACCCTTTCACCCCAAATTCACCCAAAAAGCCACCCTAAATGTATCCCATCCATTTCAATTTCCATTTATGTTATCATACACCTACACCCCGCAACCCTTTTTAAAGACCTCTTTGATAATAATGACTAGTACTTGCGTCTAGCGGTGGAGGTTTGATCCTTTACTAAGCCTATGGTAATTTATATGCTATGACAAGTAATGAGTGTTAATTTTCCGTTTCTCATAGTTGTTATAATTTATTATACACCCGAGAGAAAGAGAGAATCCAAACACTTATGTGAGGTGCTAGTATACGCTTTTCGTGCTTTTAATTACGAGGTCTAGAAGGTTGTGTTGTAAATTGCTTTTAAAGAGTAGGTTAAATGCCTCCAATATTGCTATTGTCTAGGTAAAAAAAACCTATTTTCTTGAAGACAAGCAAATCCCAAGTGTAGGGGGTATTTGATGAGGTGTCATTTTATATACTATTTTGGGGTCATTTAACCCCCTAAATCATGCAAATATGCCCAGATTATGTTTGTTGTTTTTTAGTTTTAGCACTTGATGGCATTTAAAGGAAATACACGTAGACTTGGGCTCATTTTGGAGAAGAAACAAACAAGATTACGACTCTACACCAAGAATCATAAAGAATTATGCATACAGAGCGTGGAGACGGCATCGCAATCATAAAGCGACGGCGTCAAGATCTTCATCGTGACGACGTCAGAGATCAAGCGATAGTGTCATGATGTGGCTGACTTAAAGAGGATCTAGAATCATCCACGTGGCGATGGCGTCACGACTTCAAAGCGACGCTGTCACATCGTTTTTACTATATATACAAAATTGATTTTAGGGTTTTAAGTGTGTAACTTTGTATAACTTTTAGGAGATGAACCCTAGTCATTCTAGCAGCTTTTTAGGTCATTTTAGGGCCTCAAAACCCTATTGTAACTACCTTCAATCTATTTTTTAATCAAGTAAGATTGTTTATCGATTATCATACATATTTTCTATGTGTTGCTTGATTGATATTATGTTCTTAGCTTTCTTTATAACCATGCTAGGCAAAACCCTCCTTTGTATTTACATATGATTTGCATGAGCTTAGGTTGTAGATCTTTTATGATGGCTTCTTGTGATGATGTGCGCGTTAGGCTCTAGAAAACTAGCCATAAGATATTAAATTGGCATAAACATCTAGGGAAACGCGAGTGTGTAGAAATGATAACATCAGTAACAGTCTTCAAACTACCTTACCCCCTAATATGGTTGATCCATCTTAAGATATTTCACATGCATTTAATATAATGGGTTAATTACATGGGATAAATGATGCTATAAAAGTGACGTTATTTGATGTCATCACCTCTTAAGATGGAGGAACAATGAATTATTTTCCTTGAACTCTTGAGCAAATGTCAAGAGCCTTGCGGAACACATCAACATCAAATTGACACTTCTTGTTTTCCAACTTAAACTCATAGAAATCGGTCTTCTTGATCTTTGTGAATGTGAACTAGAATTGCTACATGGCAAGGAAGGCCTTGTAGAAAGTAGTGTTCTTGATGATGTCAAGGACGACTTGGTAAGTTTCTTCCTTTTGAGTCATAGTAGGATCAATCCTCATGTTTGTGGTACTGATCTTGAATCTATTAGCTTTGGGAACCCATGCCTCTTCACGAGCAGCTTGATAAATTTCCTCTTGATTCATGATTCTTGATTCTTGATTCTTAGAAACGATATGTGATTCCACTTTGAAGCGTGCTATTTATATAGATAGATAGGGGTGTGTTTATCTTTGTAAAAGAAGTGTGTGTGTCGTGCGAAATGCGCACAAGGGAGTATATAACCGGTTAGGTTTTTCCTTTTGGCCGAAATAGTCCCTAGAATTTTTATTTCGTTGTATTTCCTTTTAAACTTAACACTAACTGAAGAAGTTTTATAGAAATAGCACATTTAGACCCTTAAGTTGCTAACTTAGGATCTAATTCATATATTTTGCCTATTAGTCCTTAAAAGTTAAAACATATAACATCTAACGCACATTTGAGTTAAACTAAATTAACTTCCCTTTAATCCATGATCCGTTATTGTTCAAAACGTTTTCTTGTTTATTCCTTGATGATTTTTTGAAAGATCATTTTGAAAGAATTTGAACATTTCTCCCCCTCAAATAATGTCATGTTTTCTATTTAAAGAGCTGTCGACATTGTTTGAGTGATAGAAAATTCTTTGAAAATCTTTTTCTGATCAGAAACTGAAATGAGTGATATGTTTTGAAATACAACACCTTTTACACAAAAAATAAGATTTCTCTTATTTTGAACGAATAAATGCACTGACACGTACACTTATTTAAAAAAATCCCAGGTTGTATAGCAAAGTATACACAAGCCTTTGCATGATCATAAAGTAAATCATGCCCGAGAAAATAAATTCCCGTTGAGAGGGAAAGTTTTCTTTTTGATGAAATACTTTCCTTTACGATGAAAAATGGGTTGCAGTCTAAAATAACTGCAAGCCAATTATATGTTTTGAAAACAGTTTGAACTTCTGCTCGAACTTTATTTACAGCTCCGTGTCATTCTTAAATTACATTTCTAAAGCCGTAAATACTATCGATTTCAGAAGACATGTCATGAAAACATATTTTTGATATTTTCGTATTTTATATTTTTGTATTTGGTTTTCTGGTTTTATATTTTTCTATTTTCTTTTTGTGAAATTTATTAAAAAATGAAAAATCTTTTTGACTTTTTTTTTGATTTTCTGTATTTACATAGGATACAAGAAGATGTGCCACAATCACTCTTCTTCTTCTCCTGCCAGTCTTTTCAGCGTTTCAGGAGACATACTTCTCATGCCAAGCTTGTTGATAATAAAGTCAAGTCTTTCTCGTCCCAATGCCTTGGTAAAGATATTTGCCTGTTGATTTTCTGTTCTGACAAAGTATAGCTCAATCACCCTATTTTCCCCTTGATCCTTGATGAAGTGGTATCTAATGTCAATATGCTTTGATCTGAAATGTTGGACGTTGTTGCAGCATAAAGCAATGGCACTTTTGTTATCGCAGTACAGAGGAATTTTGTTAAATCCAAGGCCATATTCTGTCAGTTGTGATCGCATCCAAAAGATTTGAGCACAACATCTAGATAAGGCGATATATTCAGCTTCTGTACTGTATATGGCTGTGCTTTTCTATTTCTTTGACGACCAACTGACTAGTCTGTCACCCAATAGCTGCATACTGCCAAATTTACTTCTTCTAGTATCTTGGCAACCAGCATCATCAGCATCTGCAAAAGCTGTTAGTGTAATACAGGAATCCTTCGAATACCACAGACCCATGTTAATGGTTCCTCGTAGGTATTGAAATCTTTACTTAACTGCATGTAAGTACTTTTCGATAGGATTAGCCTAATACCGTGCGCACATGCAAACAACAAATACAAGGTCTGGTCTACTGGATATCCGATACATAAGGGAGCCGATCATTCAACGATAACGTGTTGGATCAACTTCTTTCCCTTGTGGATCTGCATCCAGTTTGGATTTCTCCACCATTAGAGTATCCACTGGGTCACTGGTTTCCATACCATATTTTTAATTATCTCAAGAGCGTATTTGGATTGGTTAAATAAGATGTCTCTGGGACTTTGAGAAATTTAAAGTCCAAGAAAGAAAGATATTTTACCCATCATCAACATCTTAAATTTTAAACACATTATTTCAGAAAATGTTTCACATTATGCAGGATCAGTTGAAGAAAAAATTATGTCATCTACATAGATTTGTACCACTAAGATGTCTTTGCCTTCTTTCTGAGTGAATAATGTTGGATCAACAACACCTTTGGAGAAATTTTGGGAGAGTAGAAATGATGATAGCATATCATACCAAGCCCGTGAGACTGCTTTAACCCGTAAAGAGCTTTTTTCAGCTTGTACACATGGCTGGGATTATCTTGATCAACAAATTCATTCGGCTGACTGACATAGACTTCTTCACGTAGTATACCATTTAAGAACGCAGTCTTGCCATTCATTTGATAGACCATCATGTTCTTGTGAGTGGCATATGCAATAAAGATTCTTATGGCCTCTAGTCGAGTAACCGGTGCAAAAGATTCTTTAAATTTGATTCCTTCCTCTTGACTATATCCCCTTGCTACCAACCTAGCCTTGTTTTTCAGAACACCTCCCAGTTCATCTATACTAACCTTGAAGAACCACTTCAAAGTGATTATCATGACATGTTTTAGATGAGGAATGAGCTCCCATACTTCAAGTCGTTGGAACTCATTTAGTTCTTCTTACATAGCTTTGATCTAGCAGCCTTCCTTCATAGCTTCTTTATAATTCTTTGGTTCAACGGAAGTGAGGAAAATGTAAAAGTAGCAAAACAGGTCTTCATTTTGTAGTTGATGTCTTGTAGAGATGGGTCATGAGGGATTGCCAATGACATTATCCAACGAATGATACTTTGTCCATTTGCTGAGGTGTTCAGGTGGTTGATTAACAGAGTGCACATTAGTTGGAATAACATCCCTTGAAGAAGGTTCTTCAAAATTTAGTTCTAGAATTGGAACACCAAAAAAGGGATCATTATCTAAATGTGCAACTTTAATATCATGAAATTGTTCTTCAACACCAGAAGGAATAACTAGGGATTGTGGTTCTTGAGAGGTTTGAGAAGTACTTAGAGATGGTGCATCTTAATCAATGGTATTTAAGGAAGGCGAACCGGTTAAATCAGCTGGATCTGGAGCAAAAATTGCAGGAACCAGAGAAGCAACACTAGGTAGAGGAGTGAATTATTCATCCAACATCGGTTGATACAAAATATCCTAGTCCTTCTTTGTTGGTGGTACATACGGCGTTGGAGAAGGAGGATTTGGCACGAGTCCTGAACTGATTGTTCTAGGAGTCATTAGTTGAGGCCTGATTCCTGAACTGAATTGTTCAGAAGCCATCACTGTCAGCTTATCAAAGTCAACGTGAATAGTTTCAATGATTAGATGGGTTCTCTTGTTGTAGATTTGGAAAGCCTTCTTTGCAGGAGCATAACCGACGAAGATTCTAATACCTGCTTTAGGTTTCAACTTGCCAAGATCCTCACTATCTTTGGTGGGGTAACAAAGAGCACCAAAGACGCGATGATTAGATAAGTCGGGTTTCCTGTTAGGGAGAAGTTCATACGGTATTTTGTTGTGATGTTTACGGATTAATGATCGATTTTGTGTAAAACAAGCTGTCGCAACCGCCTCTGCCCAGAGAAATAATGGAGCCTTAGAAAATATCAACATGGTGCGTGCAACTTCCACTAAAGTTTGGTTCCGTCTTTCGACAACGCCATTCTGTTGTGGAGTGCGTGCAACTGATGTTCGCAGTGTCTGATTGACAAACCCTATGCCATTATCGGTTCTGATATTTTAGACGGTTGCATTCAGACGAACTTGAATCATTTTTAGAAATTTAATCACGAACTCTGGGACTTCATCCTTTGATCGTAGAAATTTCACCCATGTAAACCGAGAATAATCATCAACAATAACCACGATGTATTTCCGTCCATTGATACTCTGAATCCTCATTGGCCCGCAAAGGTCCATATGCAGCAAATAGAGTTTCTCTTGAATGAAATCTTCAGCTTTGGGTTTGTGGGAATGTTTCTTGCTATTTCTTAGAGTACAGGGAGAACACAAATGATCCTTCTGAAACTTTAGTTTGGGCAGCCCGCGGACCAGACCTTGTTTGGCCAATGTAGTGATGTAATCGAAGTTTAAATGGGACAACCTTCAACGCCATAACCAAAACTTGGTCTTTGAGGCTTTGGACAAGAGATAAATGAGAGAGTGGTTGCAGAATTTTATACTAAATATATAATATATGATAAAATATAAAATATATATAAGTTTAAAAATCAACAAGATCAATAAAAC
>BQNB010071936.1:5630-29301 GCA_026074375.1 Tanacetum coccineum
AATCCTTATGCTCGATATGGTGTTGAACATTGGAAGAATCCTCATGCGAAGATCTTCTACATAAGGAAACAGAAAGAGCCTAGAAAACCAAAGGAAAAGATTTATTCGAACTCAAAAATCATTCAAGTCATCAAGACATATTGGGAGTTGGGTCATGAACACAAGTTTATCACAAAGACTGTTGCAAGAAGAGCTAATGATTGCATAGTATCGATTATCGAGCCTGATTACAAGAATCTTAACAAGAATGATATTGAGGACATATACTTGTTGATTATGAATGTCAAGGTAATGGATTATGCAGATACAGGATTGCTATGGTCTTTATCGGTATTCATTAGAATTAAAGTGATATGGGAAAGAGTGCATGGCTTTCAACTTAGAATTGAAAGCTATCAATAGAAGGTTAATCTCACTACACCAATAATGACTTTCCCAAGAATTAAAGATCATGAAATGTTCTCTATCATCTATGAGCCTGTGCATGGAATTATTTACAAGAATAGTGTTAGATATTAGAAAAAGACTCGGTCACCCCGTGTATTTTACTATTTATTATAGCTCGTAGTTTAATAGTTAATCATATGATTTTTGGTTTTGAACCGGGTACTAATACCTTGTATTTTGTAAGAACTATAAATACCTCTTCCAACTTTGTAAGAGGTAGCTAGTCATTTATTTATTTTCCATTTTACACATGAGTTTCTCTCTCTATAAAAACCTTCCATGTGTTTCTCTCTCTAGAAATAGCTCAATTCCAAGAATCATCAACGGGGCTGTGGTAAAAATGATATGACTATAATTGGTATCAGAGCTTTTCTTGTGGTGATTTCGTGGAACTTGTGTGCATTCCGGATATTGATCTAGATCGTGTTTTCTGTTCTTCTTTTTGGTTTTGATGTCAAAATCAAACCCAGACGTTTTTTTTCTTTCTGCTTAATGTGTTTATGTTTATCGTTTTCAGCAAGATTAGACACGTAATGGTATAACTAGTTGTTGCATGAAAAAAATCAATGGTACCAACTCAAAAAGATGTGTTTTGTGATTTTTTGGAAAAATTTGTGTTTTGCTCAGAAGTTGGACTTTCTGCTTTTGAAGGAAGCGGCAATATGCAGGTTTGAAAGATAGCGGAATAGTAAGTTTGAATAAAAGCGAATGATGCCAGGTTTGAATCGCAGCGAATATGACAGCGCTTTTTCCCTCGCGACATATGTATTCAAGCGAATATGCACTGATATCAATGTCAAAATATGTCTGTTTTCTTCAAGCTGGAATATGACAGATTTTCAAAGCGAAATTCTGTTGAATTCATCGAAGCGAACATGTTCATTAAACTCTAAGCGAAATTGTTGCAGTGTTTTTCCAAGTTTAATATGGTGCTCTGTAAAATCTTAATTTTTCTACGGTTTTCTTACTTTGTAAAATCCCGTGAAAGATTTATTTCTTGGTTTCAGTTAAGATTAGTAAAATCCCGTAGAATAATTACTTTAATCACATCTAAAACATATCTTTAACACAAGTCTCCTTTATCACTGATCTTTTTTTTTTCGGACTCAAACATGATATCATTTCACAATAAATCAAGATGTCTAATATGTATGAAGATCCAATCTACGAGAAGTTCTGAAACATATAATGTATGACTCGAAGTATATTCATCGCGCAGGTACAAGATCAGATAAACTTATTTCAGATAATGTGGTATGAGTATTATCAAAGAACTCGAGATGACCAAGCGATGTGCAACACAACTATGATGTTAACTTTGTTGCTGACTATAACGAGTGATAGTAATATCATTCTGTATGATCAGTATATGGAGAACAACGAAGAACATGTTGTACAAAGTAATGTATCTTCTGCTCAAAATGATGCATTGATGTCGAATATAGATGATATACATGAACAGGGTGTCCAAAGTATGTCAGCAAATAAACACGTTAAAAGTATTTAATGACACATTGACTTCTAACTGGCGACGATTAAGGACTGGTCGGATGGGAGTATGAAAAAAGGGTCAAAGTTTTGAATAGATGAGAAGAGAACAAAAAGATTGAGAATCAATTGAGAATAATTATCTCTGACAAAATAGGAAAAAGGGGGGGGGGGAACTTCTTTAAAATTCTAGAACTTTCATTATGTACAAATGATCACTTCGTTTACCGTTGGGACCATAAACAAAGTCTATTGTAGGAAATTATATTTTGAGTTGATAGGACAAAAAATATGAATGGAAAGAAACAAGAAGCTTAAATGACAATTATGGAATTATACAAGTTGGTGGAGGATTTCTAACATATGTTTAAAGTTTACAAAAGAGATATGATTCATTGATGTTAAAGATGTAGTTTATTAATTGAATTAAAGTTTTAGTTTCCTTTATTTATTTTGGTTTTCTTTTTCTTTTCCTTGTAATCTAGAATGGACTCTACATATATACAGGATCCTAGATATGTTTTCTGTGTGCAAAGATGTAAGTGTCACCAGAAACGTGTATGTGTGTGTGGGTGTGTGTGTGTGTCTTAGGCATCAAGTCCTCATATATGTATATGATGCCGCCCTAGGTTTGGTTGGTTTAGCCTCAGAGGTCTTTGATTACTTTGTTCTAGTTTAAGATAACACATTCTTGCAATTGATCAAGGTAAGATGTTTTGGGCTTGTGTATGTATGGATCATAGAGTGAAAATGTTGAAAAAATTGTTAGAAATAGGCATGATCGCTTGTTTTCATTAAACTGCCATGGTTAGTTTTTCTTGTTATTCATACTAGATATAGATCTAAACAATATGAGTTTAAACGATCTTTAGGTTTCCATAATTGGTATCAGAGCCTCGTGGCTCTTGATCTAGGATCTACAAGGTTTGTTGATGTCATGCTATGAAGGAAAAAGAAGGTATGATTTTATGTTTTGGAAGTTATGGGCAATTTTGGTGAAATTAGAGTTTTTGCGACACTTTAAAGTGTCGTCTTTATACTTAAAAAAAGAAAAAAAAGAAAAAAAAAAGCAGTAGATGGTTTATTATTCGTGGTCGTTTATGTAGTCAGAAGACATAAGGTATCTTTTTGATACTGAATAATCAATGAGGTGTACTGCAACTTGTGTTATCAATTAGTTCTGATTGTGTTATTGTGGATTAGGCCAATGTTGTTTATTAAGGTATGTAGTACTGATTTGTGTTTGATGTATTATGCCTTGGGTTTTGGGGGATTGGTTATTCTGGGCGGTTGTTAGTTTTTTCGGCCTTGGTGTATTTTAGTTTTGATGGCCTTTATAAAGTTATTACTGTCTCTTTGACAGTTTTAGTTTGGTATATATATAGGTGGGAATACGGTTTTTATGTCTAAGTACCTGAGAGCGTGTTGGCTATGTATTCAGTATACCCCCCATCATGGTTTACTCGTGGGGTGTCGTGGTAGAAGTAGGGTTGGATTTTTTCTTATCTTTTATTTTTTAAGGGGGGTTAGTTAGAGGGTTGAAGCTTGCGAAGTAGGGGTGTGTGGTTGGTGGTGATAAGTGGGCGAGTGGTTGAAAAATGAAAGTACATAGCGCGCAGATAGATACGCTTGGGGGAAGCAGTATCAATTGTAGCTCGCAAGAGTCGGTGTATGAGTTTGTAGGGTTTGGTAGGGAGAATCAGGGGGGATTTAGGAATGTTGTGGAGTTGCTGTTTTAGTTTGGGTAGGTATAGATGGGGATTTTTTTTCTTTTGTTTTTTTTTTAAATTTTTAATTTTTGATTTATACCAAAGCCGCCTGTACCCTACCTCCTCGCTTTAAATTTTGTAGACCTGTGAGACAAAACTGATTAAACATGTTTTGTTGGGTGTTTGCTGTTGGTTTTGTGATGTGTTTGTTTTACTTGTTCTTGACAGATTTAAAGGTCATATTTCTTGGTATAATTATTTACGAAAGGATGATTAATTATCAACTATTTGAAGATGAAGTGGAGAAATTATTTGGGTTTGTGTGTGTTTAATCAATATCTCAAATGGGCTTACAACAGTTGGAGGTAACTTGTTCCGTGCTTAGAAACGATGTGACGAAGACTTGATAAATCTAGCAAAGGTGTGTGATTTTTCTTATGGTGCTCAATGCTCACATTTGCTATCACATTGGTTATGTGTCTCATAGAAGATGATGATGTTATGTCATTGACGTTTGTCGGTTCTCCTTATTCTTGGTTTTGGTATACGTTCGAGTCACGCGATAGTACAAGACATTTGAGGCATATGAAGGGGGTTTGGGTTATTCTACAGTTCAGCATTCAAATTGGTATATACTTTGTTTTCTCATCATTAATCGCATTACATAGAGCCTACAGAATTGAAAATCAAGAAATGGTTAACAATAATGGGATTTCAGGGGAAGCTTAAAGTTACAATGGTTTCAACCTAGAATTGATCTGTAACATAGAGTGAGGTTTTTACTATGGCTAGTTATTATTACTACTGCTAGTAGTTAGTTTCTACATGCTAAAAGTTCATTTATCTTAAGAGTGCGAGTCAAAGGAGGGTAATTTGAGTTGTTAGAAGGATGGATTAGATGTGTGATAGTGGTTTGTGTTGTCAGAAGTCAAAGTTGTATACTTTAAGTTCCCTATTTGATTATGATCAAAAAGGGGAAGAAGATTTACAAGAAATGTCAACTTACAGATGCTTGGTGAATTGCATGGATTAAGGGGAGTATGTTTCATTCATTATTAACTTCAGGGATGATTTGTGCTTATTTGTTTTGTCGTGATTATGTCAGAACTAAGGGAAGATTTTGGGGAGAATATATTTTTGAGTTGATAAGACAAAAAATTGAATGAAAAGGAAGTCAGAGGGACTTAAATGACACATTATGGGAATTTTTACAAGCTGGGTGGAGAGATATTGTGTGTAGCAGAATAAAGATAATAAGATTCTCCAAAGAGATATGATTCTTGAAGAGATAAAGATAGAAGTTTATTAAAGAATTAAAAGATTTAGTTTCCCTTATGACTCAAAAAGTTTATTATGTTTTCCTTTGTAAATCTAGATGGACTCTACTATATAAAGAGATCTCTAGATATAGTTTTCTGTGTGTCAAAGATGTAAACACCAGAAAAGGGTGTGTGTGTGTGTGTGTGTGTGTGTGTCTAGGCGTCAAGTCCTCTAAGTGGACGCCTAAGGTTTGGTTGGTTTAGCCTCAAGGATCTTTGATTCCTTGTTATAGTTTAGATAACACGTTCTTCCATTGATCAAGGTAGAATTGAGGCTTGTAGTAGTCATGTATCATAGAAGATAATGATGAAACCTTGTTAGAATAACATTGATTTGTTCTTATTCTGCTGCATGTTATTATCTTTGTTATTCATCCTAGATATAGATCTAAACAATCCGAGTTTAAACGATCTTTAGGTTTCCACATCAATGAAGGAAGAAGTGACAACCTTGAAAAAGGATATAAAAAAAAAGAAGATAAATACATTGAAGAGTTTTTAGACATCAAAAAGCTAAAAGAAAAGGTTGAAGATAGATTATTCAAACAAGATCAGTCTGTTCAAACGGTGCACATGTTATGTAAACCAAAACCATTTTATGATGAAAAGAAAAAGGTAGCAATATTATGTCTCACCCATGCTAAGCAAGTTCAGTCTGCCCTCTATAATGGTACTGAAATAGTCATGACCAATCATAAACTTGCTGTTGTGCATGACTCAGAGGAAACTTTTGAGATAGCTGGGTTAACTAGGAAAAGAATGTATGAGAAAATGAAAAGCCCTCTGTGTATTTAAAATAAAGTTAAGTTTGCACCTCCAGATTACTCAAAAGAGAACTATCTTGCAATCTTCGCACCTCAGAGAGATTTGACCCCTGAACAGATATTTTGGGCCAAAGATGAAAATGACAGGAAAAAGGTTGAAGCCTCAGTTCTTAAACCACTTTCAACACCGACTATGTATCCACCCAATACACCTGTCAAGCTTGTCCCCAGGGTTCTCCCAACAAAAAGTCAAGTGAAAATTAGTCTGTATATACTCACACAACTTTTTACGGAATTTGACAAAACATGTAAAAAGAGAATCACACCAACAGGTCTCACAGAAGGGGAAAGAGGTTTTGAACAAACAAAAAATTGTTACCTTACTGAAGTCATACCATTTTTCAAAACTCTTAAACAACACTTTGAAGGAGTTCAAAAGACTCTCTTTAAAGAAGTTAAAGGAATGGAAGAAATTTTTGATCAAATATCAGCAGAGGTGAACCAGAATACTGTGGACAAGCAATGTGCTAAAATTGAAAGGAAAAACCTTCTCATTGCTGTGACATCCGAGAATTTTCGGATTTTTAAGATAACAATTTTACCTCTTTGACTTTTAGGTCTGGCTTGACTTACAAGACACTAATCTGTTCCTGTAAGGGCAATTTTGTGATTCTGATCTTGAAATTGCTTTCAGAAAGCATTCTTGCTTTGTTCGTGATATGAATGGCGTTGACTTACTTAAAGGTAGTCGTAGCACCAATTTATACACGATATCGATTGATGATATGATGAAGTCCTCTCCAGTATGCTTGTTGTCAAAAGCATCCAAGATCAAATCATGGCTGTGGCATCATCGTTTAAACCATTTAAACTTTGGCACAATCAATGATCTTGCTTGAAAAGATCTAGTTAGAGGTTTACCAAGATTGAAGTTTGAAAAAGATCATCTTTGCTCAGCCTGTCAACTTGGAAAAAGCAAGAAGTACACGCCACAACCGCCAAACTGAAAACACCAATATGGAAGTTCTTCATACCCTTCACATGGATCTATGTGGTCCAATGAGAGTACAAAGTATTAATGGGAAGAAATACATTTTAGTCATCGTGGATGACTATTCTAGATTCACATGGGTAAAGTTTTTGAGATCAAAGGATGAAACTCCAGAGTTTGTCAATCACTTTCTTAAGAAAAATACAGTTGGTCTCAACAAAACAGTCAGATACATGCCGAGACAGATAATGGCATCGAAAATTGTCCATCCAATTATGTCTAAATACTATGAAGGTGTTGGCATATTTCATCAAAAGTCTGTTCCGAGAACTCCTCAACAAAACGCGTTTGTCCGAAAGACGAAATCGTACACTTGTAGGCAGCATAGCACATACAATGCAGATATTCTCAAAAGCACACGATGATTCTTCCTGTGGGCAGAACTGTCCGCTGCTTGCTGTTACACACATAATCTGATCCCTAATTCATTATTCTTACCGTCGTCACAACAAAACCCCCATATGCAGCTTGTTGCCATGATAATAATCCTGATCTTATCATTCTGAGTAAATCGGTGCTATGTGCTGATCCAACAAAAAGAAAGTAAGATCTAGGTAAATGCAAGCCAAAGCTGACATGGGATTTGTTGGTTATGCTCCCCAGCAGTAATGTTTTCGAATCGACAAACAAAAGAACCCGACGAATAATGGAAACAATCCACGTCACATTCGATGAGCTGCATCAGTCTATGGCTCCTGTACACATCAGTTCAGGACCCGAGCCTATGTCGATGACGCCTGGACAATTCAGTTCAGGGCTCATTCCTAATCAGGTCCATGCAACCAATTATGTTCTACCGACGGATAAAGATCTGGAGTTATTATTTCAACCTATGTTCGATGAATACTTTGAAGTAACTAGAGTCGATGAACCAGTACCTTCTGCTACTGCTGTTAACGCTCAAGTTGTTCCACCAGGTACATCTGTGTCTACAACATTTGCTCAAGATGCACCGTCAACAAGTTATTCACCGTCCTCATCTGGAATACAATCTCCAGTCATTCATCATGATGTTGCAGTTGGACCCACTATCGAAGACACCCCAATTACTCAAGCTACCCTTCATCCCTCAGTTAACCCTGTTATTGGAGAACCTGGTTCTGCACAATCATCATCAAGGATGTAGTATAGCTAACCCTACAAGCTAAATCAACTACCAACTCATCTCAGAAAATGGTCCAAAGATCACCCTCTTGATAATATAGTTGGTACAATCCCTTCTAGTCCGTATCCACAAGAAAACAGTTAGCTCCGATAGCTCCTATTGGTGTTGTTACCATACTGAGCCTGTCAAAAGACGAACCAAAGAATTACAAAATGCCGTGAAAAAGACTGCAATTGAATGAGAGATCTGCAAGCAGAAGTATTCGTCCCAGCCTCCGAGGGTTTTGAGGATCCAGAACATCCTACTGCACGCTATCGTCTGAAAAAGCCTTACTGTTTTTAAAACAAGGCTCCAAGGCTGGTATGACACTTTAATTCAAAGTTCCTCATAACAACAAAATTCTTCAAAGGGGTGGTGGGATCCGACGTTTTCACTTCACGCGAAAAACTAGGCAAACATATTCTCCTCGTTCAAATCTACGTAGATGATATAATATTTGCCTCAACTGATCCTACTGCTTGTACCATTTTTTCAAAAGAGATGAACTCAAAATTTCAGATGTCAATGATGGGAAGAAATGTCGTTTTCTTTTAGGCTTTACAGGTTTCTCAATAGTCATAGAGCCAAATCTTTATTAAACAAAAGCGAATAATGCTCTCGAAATCTTACAGAAATAATGGAATGGATCTTACAGACACCTGTCGATACAACCAATGTGGATCGATTGAAACTGGATGAGGATCTCATAGGGATTCCAGTTGACCAGACTCGATTAAGAGGAATGGTTGGGTCCCTAATGTACCTCACTGCTAGTAGACCAGACCTTGTATTTGTTGTGTGCATGTGTGCTAGATATCAGGCTAAGCCTACTAAAAAGCACCTAGAAGCAATCAAACGGGTCTTTCGGTACCTTAGAGGAACTATTCACATGGGTCTTTGGTATCCGAAGGACAACGCTATGGCTCTAATAGCTTATGCAGATGCTGATCATGCGGGATGTCAAGACACAAGAAGAAGTACTTAACTAACTATCAGAAGTCTCAGTTTTGGAGAGACAAATTAGTAAGCTGTCATCTAAGAAGTAGAGAAGCACTGCCATTTCAACAACAGAGGCTGAATACATTAGCAATGTCCCTGGTTTGTTGTGCTCCAAATCCCTATGGTTGCGATCGTCACTAAAAACTATGGATTTGAATTCCAATATAAATTCCCTCTGTCTAGATAATCAAAAGTGCCATTTTGCTCTTTGCTGTAACAATGATCCAACACTCACTATCAAGCACATCGACATACGTCACATTTCATGTCGAAGAGCAAGTGAAAAATGAGTGGTTAAAAATACATTATCGTGGAAGAGAAACTATCAACTTGCGGATATACTCACAAAAGCATTGCCAAGAGAACGGTTTGAATTTCTTCTACCATGACTTGGGATGAAGAATATGACCCCCATCCCCTCGAACAACTCGACCCACCCCGCCCAAGAACCGACACAAACACTACCACCTCCATCCCCTACCACCCCGGTACCAATTTTATGACCCACCAGAACCTCCCCAGAAACTCTCAGACGTCTTCAAGAAGGAGAGGATGAGTAAAGGATTATCTTCGTGTATCCTTTGTACATTAAAATAATAATAATAATAATAATAATTTTTTTTAAGTCATTTGGAATTATAAAATGGCTTGCAGTTACTTCAGGCTGCAACCCGCTTTTCATTCTGAGGAACGCATGTCGTCATAAAGACAGTTGTTCCTGACAACGGGTAATTAATTTTTCCCGGGCATGGATTACTTTATATCTATGCAAAAGATGAATAAGTGTACGTGTCAGTGCATTTTTACGAAAACAAGAGAAATCTTGTTTAATTGGTGTTGTGGAAAAGAATCAGAAGTCATCAATTTTTTAAAAGGTTTTTTTCTATCTCTCAAACAAATGTCTACAACTCTTTTAATTATAACCACGGACATTAATTGAGAGAAAATATATAAAATTCTTCAAAAGTAATACTAGATGAAAAAGAAAAAAGTTTAACTTAACGGTTCTCATCATTTAAAGGGATGTCTTATTAATTTTAAGTCATTAGGAATTAAGTTGTTATTGGTATTAACTTTTAGGGGCTTAATGGCAAAATCTAGAACTTAAGATCTAGCCACACTCTTGTAGGGGCTTATTTTGTCATTTATATAACTTAGTTATCTTTAGGTATACGTGTTTAAAATGGAAAAAAAAGGGATATTAAAAGCACAAGGACTAGTCGTTTGCCATTTTTGGAAATTGACCCTCTTACACATTGTCGTGGGATCAAATGGTCAAACACACACACTTTAATATTTCTTTCTCTCAAACACACACACACTCACATATTCTGCTCAATTCAAAGTCTAAGTTTCAAACTCCTTTTCAAGATCAAAGGACATCTCCTAATCGTTCATACTCGTTTCTACATTCAGTTATATAATGAATAACTAAAACTCGTTTTTGAGCTCTTAATCGAATAAAAACGAATTAGGGTTTGAAAAATTAAAGTTTCATGTTTCTTGAAATTGATTGAGGGGTTTGTTTCGATAAGGTGCGATTAGGATGGGGTTGAAACAATTTTTCATTTCGTTAATTGATTAATGAGATATGATGATTTTTAGAACTCGAATGAAACGAAACATGCTCTTAATGGTTAATTAATTAAGGGGTTTTGTACCATAGTGTGCGATTAAGCCTAATATGAAATGTTATTCTATATCTCCTAATGTTTGTGTGATTAGATTGCTTTGCCATGATGAATGAAGCGAAACATAACTGCGGGATTAAATTAGTTATGTGTTTGTGTTAGATAGCTTTATATTGCACTCGTTATTTCTTTTTAGAGTATGTTTTGACGTGCCTAGGATCCTTTACGCCTTGTAATAGTCTGCACCCAGGCTTCGATAATCCTTTCATCTTGGTTGAATATGTCGCTAGGAACTATATGTTGTAAATTAATTTACTGATAAGGCACTAAGTGATAGTTATAAGCTTACGTATTGCCTCATGCCATACAAATTTTAAGTATTCGTCTTTGAATGTATTACGAAATATGCTTATTTGTTCTTGAAAGTGTTTATATCTTTTGTGGATATGGATATGAGAAGCTTAGAAGTTGTAATTAGAGATGCTTGCTCTTGATTGATTTCAGTATGGTTTTAAGTTGTTAAAAACTAAGTTATGATTTTTTTAGTAGAGCCAAGCGAAACATGTTCTGGATGAATGAAGCGTAACAATTTAAACACAGGTTTAAGCAGAACATGTATGACATGTTTCAAGCGAAACATGTATGTCATGTTTCAAGCGAAACATGTATGTCATGTTTCAAGCGTAACATGTATGACATGTTTCAAGCGAAACATGCATGTCATGTTTCAAGCGAAACATGTATGTCATGTTCCAAGCGAAACATGTATACATGTTCCAAGCGAAACATGTATACATGTTCCAAGCGAAACATGAAAAACTTGTTTAAGCAAAATATGTAGGAGCGAAACAAAACAGTACACTCCAACGAAATATGTCAATAATACAAAAATCAACTCTGCCGCAAATTTTCTAAAGTTTGTGTAAACTTTTGCTTATTGTCATATTTTCTCAAGTGTCATGTTACAATGTTAGTTATATGCTCCTCTATAAGAATAGAGTCTTAAATCATCGAAATAGAATCGGTCTGTTAACTTCACAGTTAACATTGACTCGTTGTCTTAGATGACTCATATCTGAGAAGTGTAAATATCACTGACACTCTGCATAAACCGTACATTGCATGTTTCTAAATCGAATCAGCTCTCAAGATACTCCAATGATAATCAGTAGAATATATATGTTGTATATGAACTGTATTGGTTGTTTCTTAAGCAGAAACATGAATCCTCAAGTAGACTGAACAAGTCGTCTCGTGATGACTATGGATCCTACTGCTGAATAGAGTCAACATAATAAGCACAACAAATGTTAGACTGGAAACCACAAGTAAAGCAGAAAGAAAGAAACCTTTCAGTTGTTATGATGTGAACAAAATTCAACATCATCAAGGCTATTCACCATTCTGTGATGTCCTTGAAATTCTTATGCAACAGTTCTGGTATACAATCACTAAGATCAAAGACTCTGAGTCTTATGAGTTCCTTTTAGCCGACAAAAAGTGTGTGATGATGCTGAAGTCTTTAGGAAGATCTTTGATATTTTGTCCCAAAAAAAGAAGGTATCGATTTTAACTGAGTTACCAAAATGATGAAGACACCCTCACCTTTCTCATTGATCTTGGATACTCATGTCTACTTCACAAGTATACAAATATGTTTGTGGACCACATGCATCAGCCTTGGAGGACTCTGGCAGCTTGCATCAACAAGTGTCTATCTGGAATAACAACTAGCAATGAAAAGTTGAGGAAATCAAGAATTGATATTCTGTGGGGCATGTTTTACGAGAGAAAGTTGATTATACCATCTTTGATTTGGGGAAGGCACGTGTGCTTACCAAAATTGATCATTAGACGAAAGAGAGAAAAAGTCAAGGCTGAAAAATATGCCATATCCTCGATTCACAAAGGTTATCATTGATTACTTTCTCTCCAAGCTCAAATCTCTCAAGAAGCTTAAATTTCAACACTTTCACACAATCAAGGATGACGGTGTTGTGAGTCGACTCAAAATTTTCAGAATGGGTAAAGATTTTCAGCAATATGGTCCTCAGCCATTCCTGCTACTTAGCGTAATACAAGATATCACAATCAGATCATACAGGGATACAAGATGTTCAACCTGTACTCTACTAGTCAAATACCTCCAAAGAAAGCAGAGGAAAGGTTCACAAGGAAGAAGACTGTCAGATACCCACGCAGAATCTTTGAATGTCTGATGATCTGACCCGAACATCTTATCAGAAGGAAAACCTCTAGAAGAAAAGTTGTTAAGAAGAAAGCCTCCATATTAGTTGATGACAACATCATTCCTGAACCAGACATTGCACTAGAATTAGGAAAATATATCAGTCTCGCTGAAGCTGAAGAAGAAGCTGCTGCAAGAGAAGTTCATGATACTCATGCACGAATTGTGACTGAATCGGTTCCCGAGCCTGCAAGAACCATAAGACAGTCCAGCATTGCTTTCAGAGATACCTCTAGTGTGTCAAAGAAGAGGACTTCTGGTACGTCCTAAAAGCTCAAGGGCATTCAATCTCTTACTCCAGCTGAACAAGAAGCCGCTGACATAATGAAAGCTCTCAAGGATAGCAAGAAAATGATAGGGAGACAGCCTGGTACAGGTGGCTCAGATGAAGGAACTGGTGAGATACCAGGGGTTCCGGATGAGTCAATTTTTGCTGATGCTGAGGATGACAATGAAGAGACTGAATCTGATTCTGAGATATTACATGTAAGGGAGTAACGATCGCAAAAATGAGACATTGAGATGAAGATTTGAAAAGACTGCGGAAATACAAAGAGCCTACTGAGCAAACTTTGACATCGTCAAGAACTTTTCTGTACCTTCTGATTATCGGTAATCATTTCTTATCTATCCATGAAAATGAAGAGTCCTAATAACAACCTCCAATCCTGATATACCTTGCAGACTAATAATTCATTGATCCTGTAAGGCTATAGTAGTTAGCTTTCCGTATATTACCTGACTGCTCCTATCCTGCTGGACCCTGTCTAAATCCTGCCTCCTCTGGTCGTTCCTGTATAAACAACAAACAACACCGAACCCCAACAACCATTCCAACACCACCAATCAACATCGAAGCTCCAGCAATCACCACAGCTATCCCTGAAATTACTCCATTCATCGCCCTTCAGCTAAGAGTCGCGAAATTAGAACAAGATATGTTTGAAGTAAAGAAGATTGATCACTCTGCTGCTGTTTTGGATTCTATTCAATCCTAAGTTCCTCCAGTTGTTGATAAATATGTAGGAACAAAACTTGATGATGCTCTCCTTAAGGCTCTTGAAAGACACACTGCAGATTTCTTAGAAAACTCTGAGCTGCATTGCTCCAGAGTCAAGCAAAAAGCAAGAATCTGAAAAGAGTCCTGAAGAGATTATCAGAATCAAAAGGGAACAAGAAGAGAAGAAACAAGAGCCAACGTATACCATCAAGTCGACTGATAAAGCTGCACTTGAAGAATTTGATCTAAAGAGTGCTCTCTTCAAATCCATGCATAAGAACAAATCTGCCAACAGAAATCCTGCCAACTACAGATTATATCATGCTCTCATGGAAGCATTGATAGAGGATGAAAATGCTATGGATAAGGAAGTTGCAGACACGGTTAAAGACCATAAAAGAAAGCATGATGGTGATGATGATGATGACGATGATGATGAAGGCCCTCCAGCTGGATCAAACCAGGGCAAGTCATCAAATAAGAGAAGAACAAGAGAGTTTGAGTCTGCTAAGAAGCCATCCACCACCAAAGAATCCTCCAAGGATAAAGATCCAAATGTGGGTTCTAAAACTGGTAAGTCTGCACCAGCAAAGGATCCAGTTGAAGAGCCTACTGATAAGGTGATTATGGATGAACACCTAACCGAGGACATTCCAATTTCTAATGAAGGGGATGTCTCAGATCTGGAGGACACCAATAACGCTCATATGCCAAAGGTAACCGTGAAACAAACAACAATGGTTCCAGGACCAATACTAAAAGAAGAAAACCCTGCTTCTCCTGAACTGGCATGGGTCATAAATCCTCCAATAGACGCTAAACCTGAAGCTGACAATAACTGGGCAAATGCATTTTCCAAAGCACATCAAATCCCGATGAAAACAAGTCTTCATAACAAGATTGATGAATATAGGCTCATTCACAGATGGTATATGCAGAAGGATTGGAAAAGAAGACTTCAGGAAAGCCGATCGTTGAAGGTCCGAGCATGCATGATGGTGAAAGTTTTCATGAGAACAACATTTCTCTTTAGTTTTCAATGAAGAAGCCATAAGCTTCTCACAAAATCAGAATGATATGTGATAATCCTGAGGGAATCACGCTGTTCCTGATATTAAGCAATCCGTTGCCACTAGGAAGGACCTCCAGGTCAGGTGATTATTCCAACCAACAAATCTTATTCAAAAAAGATCAGGAGTATCTTCGGACAGGAGAACAAAGAATGAAAACAAGCGCGTTATCAATAACCAAGCTTAATGCCGCTTTATCAAGACTTTGGACTTAAGATTAGATTCCTGTCGTTTATGGATTGAAAGTGAGCGAGAATATCAGTGCAGCTTATTAGCAAACACACTGGTGGTTTAAGCAGAAAGCATTCCTACAACAACAAACACAGTGAGCCTCAGACCGGAATCGTCAGAATCCATATATGAATTCTCATGATTGTCAGTATCAAGACTTATGCAAGATACGATATCAACAACTTGAGAGAGATAGTTCTACGCCGAGCTGACTACAACGAGTACAAGATCTCAGAAAAGGATTTCAAAAGTCTTCATCCCAATGACTTTGAAGACTTGAACATCCTTCATATTCAAGGCAAGTTCGACCACCTACCAAAGCAGGACAAGGTTAATTTGCACAACGCGGTCAGTTTATGGACCAAAAACATTGTCATAAGGAAACGTGTAGAAGACTTGCAGCTGGGCATTGAGAGCTATCAAACTAAGCTTAATCTGGAACAACCTAATTGGGATGCATCTGATTTTCCTTTCAAATAAGAGTACACCATGTCTTCAAAAAACCAAGAGCAGTTAATCAACAGCACAGACAACAGATGACATGGATGAAAATATGAAGAAGAGAAATAAATGGAGAGGTGCACAAGTTTAGCGATGGACACGTTTACAAGAATCAAAGAAAACTAAGCTGTATTTCATGGTTAAGATTTGCAAGCTATTCAAGTATTATTAAGGGCATGGAGAAATAAGAAATGGACTGAAGACAAACAAAAAGAAGAGTGAAGACTTTATCGAGGTGTTTGAGAGAATACTAAAGATCATGAGAATCTGTCAAGTCTAGAAAGCTTTGCGTAACGACAAGAGATATTGACTACAGACTGATCAGCAAAACAGAGTGACATCGTCACTCCGACACTAAGGTCAATATTATCTTATTATGAATAATATATCTTGTACAATATATGTATTAAGTAGTATATCTTTTGATGATTATGTGTAGGAATAATTTATGACCCTCATAACATTGATGAGAGCATTAATATGTTCATACAATGACGGCTTGTAATAATTGGCACACTTTTCTCCAAATTTTTATAACATATTTAAATCAATTGATATCCAAAATGTCAAAGGGTTTAAAATTTTTGATAAGGGGAGAAAATGTGATTAAAATATGTGAATAATAAAAATGTGATTATTAAGACTCGTGTGTATACTCCGCCCAAACGTGCTAAACAATTTCGAATACCGATGCACATTTGAGGGGACGTGTTGAAAAGTAAAAACAATCGAGGTACAAAACTTTGATATTTATATCATAAGTACCTTAATTGAATTTTTAATTGGTTTTATGAAGAGGAGAACTGTACCAAAAGACTGACCAAGCCATTTTACTTTAGTCAGAGATATAAGTTGGGAGAGGTAGGTACAAGTTTCCAATGATCCAGCCGAGAACCGATGGATCTGCCCAGGACAATCGCACTAGTTTAGTGTAGAAGTCTTAGGTATGACATAAAAAGGATAAAAAGTGAGAATAAGGGAATATGCCGACTGAGAATTGGAAGCTATGTACTGTGAATAACCCAACATGTTCTAGTCACTAGAAGTTCTCAGTAAGCACTGAAGGGTTTGAAGTATTAAAAAGAATAGTAATGTTATAGGTGTAAAGAAGAAGCCCTCCATCAACTTACAGAAACCGGTTAATACATATGTTTGCCGAAGAATCACTAAGATGATTGCTGACATTGAAGACCGACATCATGGACCCAGTGATGCAATGCACAACCCTCCCTAGCCACTCAGAATCTCTCAAAAGATTTATGTTTCATTTCTCACTGGATGACCGTAAACACGTATTCATTCCTTATCTCCACTTCGAGTTAGTTGAAATTGAAAGAGTTGACAGTCAGATCCATCCTCCGATCACAAAACCAAAAACGCACTATGAGTCAAGCCAAAGATCATTATTAATCATCTCTGTTAGGTACACATTGCTATTTTCTCTTGGTCTTCCACACACTGTGGAAACAAGACTATCTTTAGAGTCCTACGCATTATCCTTGTGATATTGCCAGAACATCTGAGTGAAATGAAGGTTTTCACAATGAAGATGGAAATCCTGCTAGACCTACCATCATACAATGCTCTTGCAGTGACTTTGCGATTCGTGAACAGAATCAAACGTGTGTCAACTCGAAAAAAACGATGTGCGATTCAACGTGAAATCAAACTTGTTACACACTTCGCCGAGGAAAAACGACCCGGAAGTTTTAGAAATTGCTTTGGTTAAAAGCAATTCTCTTTAAAACTTTTGGAACACGTATACTACTATACTATAATTGGAACACGATCACAAATTGAACCGATTTTCTATTCACACTTCGCCGAGGAAAAACGACCCGGAAGTTTTAGAAATTGCTTTGGTTAAAAGCAATTCTCTTTAAAACTTTTGGAACACGTATACTACTATACTATAATTGGCTTCGCCTCTTAATTACACATACTTGTTTGTGTGTGGTTTGGAGCGGATAAAATTTTTGGCGCCGTTGCCGGGGAAGTGTGTAGCGATTTTCGTGTTTCCGTTTGAAGATTAGTATTTGAAGACCCTTCCCCGTGAAGTTATAATTCCCGTTTGTGAATATTTTTCTATAAAAATACAAAAATATTTTTATTTTCTCTAATTTTTGTGAATATATATATCAAGTAATCAAAAATACCAAAAAAAATCGAAAAACAACAAAAGTAACCGTCTTGTGTCACTTACGAAAAAAGCGTGTTAGATATTAGAAAAAGACTCGGTCACTCCGTGTATTTTACTGTTTATTATAGCTCGTAGTTTAATAGTTAATCGTATGATTTTTGGTTTTGAACCGGGTACTAATACCCTGTATTTTGTAAGAACTATAAATACCTCTTCCAACTTTGGAAGAGGTAGCTAGTCATTTATTCATTTTCCATTTTACACATAGAGTTTCTCTCTCTAGAAAAACCTCTCCATGTGTTTCTCTCTCTAGAAACTAGCCAAATCCAAGAATCATCACCGGGGCTGTGAAAAATGACATCCTACAAATAGCAAGAAAGAGAAACGGGTGATGAGACATTCATAGATCCATAAGTTTTGTGATGCAACGTTAAATAGAGTGTTAGAAGGTCTGAAGAGTTATAATAACGATGTCAAGTATGGGTATGTACAAAAAGATCTCACTAAAGAAGAAGCAGAGTATTTGAAATTGTTTGAAGAAGAGATTGAAGAAATATTAAAGCATCGTAGACAGATGAGAAGATGGGAGATGTTCGTGAATGGAAGACCACTTGGACCACAAAGGGAACACCCTGAATAATTAACCCTTAGGGGGAGATTGTTAGGATCATTAAAAGTGTCGATTATGTGATTTTGGGTTATTTAGTTATTAGTCTTTCTTTTGTTAATGTCAATGTAGTTTGTAATAAGGTGTATTATGCTAAAAGAATGAAATAGCATAATTACCAAAGTCTAGGGACTAGAAGTGTTAAGTTAGGAAAATAAAGGAAGGGAAGCCTCCTTCCCTCACCTATAAATACCCCTCTAATCTTCATTAGAGGGTGATGCTTTGTAACTAACTCTTCCATTTTCCCTCCATTTTTAAAATCATTTGAAATTTGAATACTTGCCATCCTCTACTATTCTATCTATGCTTCCATGATTGATATGTTTGATTCAAGATAAACGAGACCTATTAGAAAAACATGCTTAAAACGTCAACATAAAGTTGGTGAATTCATAGGTTTAGTTCAAATGTAATTAATGTGGACCACAAGATTATCAAAACGTATGCGACAATTATAGGAGATACAACTTCACATAAAGAGGTATTTACGTTGCACCAAGCTCATGACACCGAAGCTAATACTAAAACATAGCATGTACACTGCTATATAAGGCTTCCCCTTGAGGTGTCCGACCAAAGACCACCTAACTAGTTTTGACATGACATATATCCGTTAGTTCTTGGCAAACTCGAACTAGTAAGTGCTTCTTACCCGGATAGAGATAATTAGTCCCAATAGATCTATTTATTCACTCGCGCTCACTTAACTAGCCAGTCAGTTAAAGGTGATTAACAGTTCATGATAATTCGGGCAATAGTGGTCTAAACGCTACTTAGGCAACACGTAAACGGGGAATTTCTCACGTATAGTACTTGTGTCCAATTTTAGAAGCAAGCAATGGTTCTCACCCCAAGTTATAAAACAATTATTCAAAACGAGTAAAAGTGGGGCTATGAACTCACCTTGATTGGTGAATTGAAAAAGAATAGTCTAGAATAAAATCACACGATAACAAACAACGGTTCACGAAAACAACCTATGTAATGAATGTTCGATTTAATATCGGAGTAGTAAAGAATTACGAATAATGCATAAATATATACTAGTGTACTTTTGTAAATATGTTTACAAAAATTAACGCTTGTGATCGTATAATAGTTACAATGTTTTCTTAAGTAAAATGATAAATAATAGTATGTATATTAATATTATATACATATAAATGACTAAGTAAAAATATATATTATATATATGTATAAATATTGTTCGGCATCTTACTAAATTCCCGTGTATCTAGTTTTTACCACGTGCGTTTTTTAGTATTTTCTAAGTGTAAATAATTTATAAAACTTTTGGCATGATCCATTCGTATTTACACGTTTTCCAAAGTCGTAGAATTTATTTATAAACCATTTTTAAATCATTTTCAATTTACATTTCACAATTACCACTATGCATCATCAAATCCCTTTTTAATATTTAGTCAAAAGACCATTCAGACCCTTATTGGGCTTTTAGACCAAATAAGCCTAATTTTATTATTCGTAACGTCTAACGTTCAAAATAAGCCAAACGTATAGCGTCTAAGTCGTACACTATTAAATAAGTTATTCATGAACTTATTCAATAAGCTACATCGTAGCTTTACGTCGTGGTGTATTGTATTTATGTTGGGCCTTGACCCGTTAAGTCAAAAATGTAGTTTTAACTTATCCATTTAGTCCGATAAGCAAAACATTAAATAATAAACACGCGACCTATTAATGAACTATAAATAAGCTTCCAATAAGCCAAGTAATAATAAACCAAACCTTGATCTTATTTATTAAGCTCGTTGGTTTTGGGCTTGTGGTTATGGGACACGGCTTAAAAGCTCAATAAGCTATATTCGGGCTTATTTGTTAAGCCGAATAAGCTCACTATTTGTTCTTTCAAAATAAGCTAGAAAAATAAGCCAATAAATATAAGCCGAACATAATAACCTACAAAAATCATTTTCTTTTGTTTCCTAGTTGGCCCGAACCAAACATAAGCCCATTAAGCTCAAATAAAACCAAATAAGCTTTCTCAAAGGCTTTTTAAATAAGCCGAACATAATAAGCCATAAATTAACATTTCCACTCTACGAAAATAACCACGATCACAAAACTATACTTTCCTTATATTTTCTTTTATTATTTTTGAGGAGTATGTATAACCTTTTAAGGTTTACATAGTTTTAGAATCTTTATTTTTACGAAACAAGTTGTACAACTAGTATGTATGCATTAAGATGATCATAAAAGCACAAGTTTTAAAAAGATTAAGAGACTTACAAAAAAAAGTGGTTTAGAAGGATGATTGATGACTAGAAATAACCCAAACGTTGTTTATAACTAACCCGAATACAATAAATTATTAACCACGAACACTATCTTCAAAGGTTTTTTATCAAGATTGAGAAAATTATGAGTTTATGTGTGTGTTTGAGGTGGTTCAAACAAAAGAGAGCAAAAGGAAGAGAGAAAACTCAAAGTTTGTGTGTGTGAATAATGAAGGAATGAATGAGATATACATGTGATATATAAGATTAAAATTTCACACACCAAGAGTGTAGGTTGTGTGTGTGCCATTTGAATCAAGCCAAGACACAATGGGGGACCAATTTGATCTACCAATGAGGCTTAAGGTGGGCAAAAACTAGTCACATGTTGACATATGTGTGTCTTATTGTTTCAAAATTCAAAAATGGCATCCCATGCATGCATGTGTGTGTGTATTCGGTTGCAAGAAGACAAGGAGGGGACCATTATGGTCTCCACCATGGAAGAGTTAGTGGGTTTGAGATGAATTAATTTTCATGGTTCCTAACTTGCACATATTGATCAAATAAAACACGTAGCACGCAATTAACGAAAACGAGTAACGGTATCACGAAAAATTATGAAATTTTAGATATTGCCTTAAAATGCTAAAACATGGACATTGCCAAAATACTACAACGTTTGGTAACCTGGTTCACTCCCGATAACGATTCTTAGATAATAACGGAACAACTTCCCGGTTAAACGTAAAAGTTAAACGAAACTTTAAAAATTTAAATTATCAAACAGAAACGGCTAAATTATTGAATGGAAATTTGCGGGGTGTGACATCCTTTCCCCATTAGAAGAGCTTTGTCCTCAAAGCTTAAGACGTAGAATTAGACATAGGTTCATGATTTGCAAAAAGATGCGGGTACTTTTTCTGCATTTGGTCTTCACGCTCCCATGTGAACTCAGGACCTCTCCTAGAGTTCCAGCGTACCTTAACAATTGGAATACGACTCTGATTTAGACGCTTGACCTCACAGTCCATGATCTCGACAGGTTCTTCGATGAAGTGCAGTTTGTCGTCGACTTGGATTTCATCCAATGGTATAGCAAGAGGTTCATCAGACATGCATTTCTTCAAATTCAAGACGTGAAACTTACTATGAACTCTACTCAACTACTTTGGGAGTTCAAGTCGATAAGCAATGGTTCCAACTTTGTCAATTATCTTAAAAGGTCCAATATAGCATGGGTTTAGCTTTCCCCGTTTTCCAAAGCGTATCACTCCCTTCCAAGGCGATACCTTCAACATGACCTTATCTCTCACTTGAAACTCAAGGGGTTTCCGTCTTACATCGGCATAGCTCTTTTGATGATCACGGGCGGGCTGGATATGGCTCTTAATTTGAACGATCTTCTCGGTTGTCTCGTGGATGATCTATGGGCCAGTGAGCTGACTATCTCCAACTTCAGCCCAGCAGATAGGTGATCGACACTCTCCCCCATACAACGCCTCAAGTGGAGCAGCCTTAATGCTGGTATGGTAACTGTTGTTATATGAAAATTCCACCAACGATAAGTGTCTGTCCCAACCTTTTCTAAAGTCGAGTACACAGGAACGTAACATGTCCTAATATCTGAATGGTTCTCTCACTCTCACCATCGGTCTATGGATGGTAAGCTGTACTCATATCCAATCGAGTACATAATGCTTTATTTAGAGACTTCTAAAAATGTGAAGTAAATCTCCCATCATGATCAGAGATGATCAAAACTGGCACTCCATGTCTCGAGACTACTTCTTTCAAGTACTGTCTTGTCAACTTCTCTAACGTGTCATCTTCTCTTATAGGCATGAAATGAGAAGACTTAGTGAGACGATCAATGAGACCCAAATCATATCTTAACCGGTTGCCGTCTTTGGCAATTTATTCACAAAATCCATCGTTATATTCTCCCATTTCCATTGTGAGATTTTCGGTTGAACTAGCAAACCGGACGGCTTCTGATATTCTACTTTAACCTTGGCACACATTAAACACTTGCTGACATAGGTGGCAATTTCTGCTTTCATGTTGGGCTACCAATACAGCTTCTTCAGGTCTTGGTACATCTTATCCGATCCAGGATGGATGGAATACTTTGACTGATGAGACTCATGCATAATCAAAGCTCTCAGGTCACCAAAACGCGAAATTCAACTTCGATTGTTCAAACATAACGTTCTGTCAGTACGAGGTTCTAGCTTGTTAATCATACCATGCAGATCTTCGTTGATGAAGTTCTCTTCTTTTCTGGCTTCTGATAGAGCACTCAGAATTTGCTTAGGAAGGTTCAAACTAATAGTCATAACAAAGGCCTAAACTCATAGCGGCTTGCTTCTCTCCTTCCGGCTCAGGGCATCAGCCACCACGTTCGCCTTTCCTGGGTGGTATCGAATATCACAGTTGTAGTCGCTCAATAACTCTAACCACCGTCGTTGTCTCATGTTCAGCTCCTTCTGATCAAGAATGTGTTGCAAACTCTTGTGATCAGTGAACACGACATACTTTGTGCCATACAGATAGTGTCTCCACATCTTCAAAGCAAACACTACTGCGCCAAGTTCTAGGTCGTGTGTGGTATAGTTCTTCTCGTAAACCTTGAGTTAGAGGGATGCGTAAGCTATGACCTTCTCCTTTTGCATCAAAACTGCGCCCAATCCTTTATGTGAAGCATCGCAGTATACTACAAATTTCTCACTTGCCTTGGGTAAAGCTAAAATCGACGCACTATACATTTTTTGTTTCAACAACTGAAACGCAGCCTCTGCCTTTTCTTCCTAATCAAACTTCACGCTTTTCTGAGTCAACTTCGTCATAAGCCTAGCGATTTTTGAGAAACCTTTGATAAATCGTCGATAGTAACTGGCCATACCTAAAAATTAATGAATCTCGATTGGTGTCTTTGGTGACACCCAATCCTTGATGGACTCAATCTTAGCTGGATCAATGTGAATGCCTTCACTATCAACCACGTGACCAAGAAATT
>BQNB010071937.1:8014-32596 GCA_026074375.1 Tanacetum coccineum
ATCTCTTCCGGAATCTTTTTATAATTGATTCTTATATATTTAATCTCTTTGTGTAGATTTTGACCTTTTGCCTTGGTTAAGGGCATTTGGTTGAGATTTGCATTTGTGATATTTTAAGTGTATACCGTCAACGAATCAGTGGGTTGTTTGGATTTGCTTATAAACACTTGGTTACATATATAACCACATGGTGTATAACAAGTTAAGTTATAGTTCGTTATCAACCACATGTAAAACAACTTATAAAGCATACCTTCGTTTGTGGTCTCGGCTGTTAAAGGGTGCTACTCGGTTACGACTCGGTTCGGCTGCGACTCGGTTCTGCTGTGACTCGGTCGCGGCTGTGACTTGGTCTCGGCTGTGACTTGGTCTAACAATAACAATAACAAACCTTATTAACAAAATCAAAAAAAATATCAAACCTTATTAACAAAAAAAAACATTTATATCAAAACCAATCAATTAAGGGTTTAAGAATTATCATTTAGAGGATTAAAGAAATACGAATTAAACTTATAGAGGAGGAGGAGGAAGGGCTGCGGTGGTGGGTGGCTGCGGTGGTGGTTCGTGCTCGTGTGCGAGTGTGGTTCGTGGTGGTGTAGAAGGGCCTGGTGGTGGTGGGATTTCTTCAAAAATTGTAAATGGTGGATGAGAGTTTGTTTATCTCTTTTTTTTTTCCAACTGTCTGTGAACTAGATCTAAAATAAGAGTCGACATTTTGGGTCGACATTTGTTTGTAATTTTGGGTCGACAATGTCGACCCTAAACTCTTTACATATATAAGTTTTTTATAAAATATATAACTTTTTATGAAAAATATAAATTGGTTCGTTTCGGCCGGGTCGGTCCGGTTCCTCGTTTCGTATATAATTATTATATAAAATGATTTTTTATAAAATATATAATAACTTTTTTATAAAATATATAACTTTTTATAAAAAATATAAATTGGTTCGTTTCGACCGGGTCGGTCTGGGTCCTCGCCGGTTCCTCGATTCGTATATAATTATTATTTAAAAAGTTTTTTATAAAATATAAAAAAATTTTTTTATAAACTAAAATCTTATTATAAAAAAATATAAATTGGTCGTTTCGGCCGGGTCGGTCCGGTTCCTCGTTTCGTATATTATATTGTATAAATGGTTTTTTATAAAATAGAATAATAACTTTTTTATAAAATATATAACTTTTTATAAAAAAATATAAATTGGTTCGTTTCGGCCGGGTCGGTCCGGTTCCTCGATTCGTATAAAAAGAATTAAAATATAATGATTTTTTATAAAAATATATAATAACTTTTTTTATAAAAAATATAACCTTTTTAAAAAAAATTATACATTGGTTCGTTCGGCTGGGTCGTCGGTTCCTCGTTTCGTAATAATTCGATGTATAAAATGATTTTTTTATAAAAAATATAAAAACTTTTTTATAAATTATAATAACTTTTTTTATAAAATATATAACTTTTTATAAAAAATATAAAATTGGTTTCGTTTCGCCGGTCGTCCGGTTCCTCATTTCGTAAATAATTATTGAAAAAAATGATTTTTTATCAAATATATAATAACTTTTTATGAAAATAATATAAACTTGTTTATAATAATATAAATAGGTTCGTTTCGGCCGGGTCGTCAACGGATGAGTCGATATGTTATGTTGTACATTAGACGTTCACGGAACCGATCCGATATGTTATGGTTATACATTAGACTTCAACGGACAGTCGAGATGTTATGTTATAACATTAGACGTACAACGGACGATCGATATGTTATGTTTTATACATTAGACGTTCAAACGGATGAGTCAGATGTTAGTGGTTTATACATTGAGACGTTCACGGAAGAGTCGATATAGTATGGTGTGTACATTAAGACTGTTCAACGCGACGAGTCGAGATGTTATGGTTATACGTTAGACGTTCAACGGACGAGTCGATATGTTATGGTTATACGTTAGACGTTCAACGGATGAGTCGATATGGTATATGGTTGTACATTAGACGTTCAACGGACGAGTCGAGATGTTATGGTTATACGTTAGACGTTCAACGGACCGAGTCAGATGTTATGGTTATACGATAGACGTTCACGTAAGAGTCGATATGCTATGGTTGTACATTAGACGATCAACGACGAGTCGATTTGTTAGGTATACGTTAGAAGGTTCAACGGTGTAGGAGGTTCATATGGTATGGTTGTACATTAGACGTCAACCGACGAGTCGATATATATGGTTGTACTTAGACGTTCAACGATAAGTTTTTGTAATGGTATGTTGTACAATAGACGATCAACGATGAGTCGAGATGTTTAGGGTTATAACATTAGACGTTCAACGAAGAGTTCGATATGGTAGGTTTGTACATTACTTTCAACCCGGACGAGTCGAGATGTTATGGTTATCACATTAGACGTCAACGGACGGAGTCGATATGTTATGGTTATACGTTAGACGTTCACGGAGTGATCGATATGGTATATTGTACATTAGACGTCAACGGACGAATCGATTATGGTATGGATATACATTATAACGTTCCAACTTACGAGTCGATAAGTTATGTTATACGTTAGACTTACAACGGACGAGTCGATATTTATGATAGTACATTAGACGTTCAACGGACGAGTCGATATGTTATGGTTATACGTTAGACGTTCAACGGACGAGTTCCGATAAAATGTTAAACATTAGACGTTCAACGGACGAGAGATATGTTTATGGTTATACGTTAGACATCAACGGATGAGTCGATATTGTATGATTGTACAATAGACTTCAACAACTATGTCGAGAGTGTTTTATGTTTATACTTTCGTATGTTCAACGGATGAGTCGATATGGTATGGTTGTACATTAGACTTTCAACGGATGATCGAGATGTAGTGTATACGTTAGAGGTTCAACGACGAGTCGAGATGTTAAGGTTGTACGTAAGACGTTCAACGGACGAGTCGAGATGTTATGAAGTACGATTAGACGTTTAACGGATAGGTCGCTATGGTATGGTTTGTACATTAGAGGTTGTCACGGATTGAAGTCGATATGTTATGTAAACCGTTATACGTTCAACGATGCGTCGAATATTATGGTTATACGTTAGACGTTCAACGGATGATACGGATGTTAGGGTTATACGTTAGACGTTCAACGGATGAGTCGAGATGTTAGGGTTAAACGTTAGACGTTCAACGGATGAGTCGATATGGTATGGTTGTACATTAGACGTTCAACGGAAGAGTCGATATGATATGGTTGTACATTAGACGTTCAACGTATGAGTTAAGGGTTACTCTTCTTTTCCTATATCATCTACACCAAACCAAACCAACTGACCTTTCATTTCTTTGCCATTTCAGCACACCCCATATTAACATATTAGAGTTCAATATTAGAGCCATTATGGTATCCTTTAACCGCCAAAAACTCCCGCCAAATACTTCCGCCAAGCACTCTTCTTTACCATAAAAGTAGAAAGTATCTTATCCTCCCAAGCACCACACACCTTTTCTCACAACCACCACCCCATTCACCACACCTAGATTTAATTGCCACCAAGATGGAGCGATTATGATCATACTTATAAGTGCACTTTGAAAGAGGAGATGTGGTGTTGCGAACATCACGCAAACCTTACAGTTATGGTAAACAATACTACGCATGTCCTTGTTCAAAGGTGAACTATCAAAACATAATTATTTATGTAATATAAAATAATTTGCTTGTCAAAATGACTTTTCTTATGATTTCCTTACTACGTAACAGCCAGGAACTCAAGAAAGAGTGATGCCGGCTACTTTATGGGAAATTGGACCTCAAGCTCCATATAAGTTCTTTTCTGGATCGTTCAGCACCTCAATTTTCTTATCGGGAACTTCAACACGTCCAAGTTTTTTATTCTCCGGGAACTTCCAGATCTGCACAGAATCTCGGAAAGGCAGAGTGCTCAAATTGTAAGTTCTTGGCTGAAAAGATAAAGACACTAGAGGCAAAGATAAAGATACTATAGGGAGCACTAGAGAAGGAAAGGCATCCGTAGAAACAAACACTTGATTCAGGCTGCAATACTCACGAGCTCTATAATGGACATGGGAAAACTTGTTGGAGTAGTTTTTTCATTAAGATATATCAATTAAGACATTTGGAATGTAACTTCATATGCTTAAAGTTTGAGTGTTTATCGTTTATAATGAATTTAATGTTAAAAATAATAAACGTTAATCGATTAGGAATCATTTTCGTGTAATTTGATTATTTATTGTGGTTAACTACAATCAATTCAGATAACTTTGAAGTAAATTTATCAAATTTATCAAACTAATACATGAAAAATAAATAAATAAAAATAACATTCACACTTTTCTAGTAGTGTTTGTTAAAAAATATAAAGGTTATTTTAAAATATATATTTGAACTAATAATTGGGTAATTTATATCGAGTTCTGAATTTAAAAAATTATTTTAAATTTTTGTATAAAACCTTTATTCCACCTACAAACCTTTTTAAAATTGTTATAAATTTGGTGAAATGGCGGGGTGTTTAAATTTGGTGGAAATTTTCATAAATTTGGGGGCAAATTTAGGGTCGACATTTGTTTCTAATTTTGGGTCACAAGTCGACCCTAAACTCTTAACATATATAAGTTGTTTTATAAAATTATATAACTTTTATGAGAGAAAATAAAAATTGGTTCGTTTCGGCCGGACGGTCCGGTTCCTCGGTCGTAATAATTATTATATAAAAATGTATTTTTTATAAAATATATAATAACTTTTATAAAATATATAACTTTTTATAAAAAATATAAATTGGATCGTTTCGGCCGGGTCGGTCCGGTATCCCCCCCCCTCCCCCCCCCCGCCCCCCCCCTCCCGTTTGCGTAAATAAAATTATTATAAAAAATGATTTTATATAAATAAAAATCATGATTTTTTTTATAAAATATAAAACTTATTTTATAAAAAAATATAAATTGGTTTCGTTCGGCCGGGTCGGTCCCGGTTCCCTCGTTCGTTAAATAATTAATGAATACAAAATGATTTTTTATAAAATATATAATAACTTTTTTATAAAATATATAACTTTTTATAAAAAATATAAATTGGTTCGTTTCGGCCGGGTCGGTCCGGTTCCTCGTTTCGTATATAATTATTATATAAAATGATTTTTTATAAAATATATAATAACTTTTTTAAAATGATTTTTTATAAAATATATAATAACTTTTTTATAAAATATATAATAACTTTTTTATAAAATATATAATAACTTTTTTATAAAATATATAACTTTTTATAAAAAATATAAATTGGTTCGTTTCGGCCGGGTCGGTCCGGTTCCTCGGTTCGTATATAATTATAATACAAAATGATTTTTTATAATTACTTATCCCCGGCGACATGTCGCCGGGGAATCAACAAAAATAAAAAAAATAACTTGTTTTTTATTGTTATTTATATAACTTTTTTATAAAATATATAATAACTTTTTTATAAAATATATAATAACTTTTTTATAAAATATATAATAACTTTTTTATAAAATATATAATAACTTTTTTATAAAATATATAACTTTTTATAAAAAATATAAATTGGTTCGTTTCGGCCGGGTCGGTCCGGTTCCTCGTTTCGTATATAATTATTATATAAAATGATTTTTTATAAAATATATAATAACTTTTTTATAAAATATATAACTTTTTATAAAAAATATAAATTGGTTCGTTTCGGCCGGGTCGGTCCGGTTCCTCGTTTCGTATATAATTATTATATAAAATGATTTTTTATAAAATATATAATAACTTTTTTATAAAATATATAACTTTTTATAAAAAAATATAAATTGGTTCGTTTCGGCCGGGTCGGTCAACGGATGAGTCGATATGGTATGGTTGTACATTAGACGTTCAACGGACGAGTCGATATGTTATGGTTATACATTAGACGTTCAACGGACGAGTCGAGATGTTATGGTTATACATTAGACGTTCAACGGAAGAGTCGATATGGTATGGTTGTACATTAGACGTTCAACGGACGAGTCGAGATGTTATGGTTATACATTAGACGTTCAACGGATGAGTCGAGATGTTATGGTTATACATTAGACGTTCAACGGAAGAGTCGATATGGTATGGTTGTACATTAGACGTTCAACGGATGAGTCGAGATGTTAGGGTTATACATTAGACGTTCAACGGAAGAGTCGATATGGTATGGTTGTACATTAGACGTTCAACGGACGAGTCGAGATGTTATGGTTATACATTAGACGTTCAACGGACGAGTCGATATGTTATGGTTATACGTTAGACGTTCAACGGATGAGTCGATATGGTATGATTGTACATTAGACGTTCAACGGACGAGTCGATATGGTATGGTTATACATTAGACGTTCAACGGACGAGTCGATATGTTATGGTTATACGTTAGACGTTCAACGGATGAGTCGATATGGTATGATTGTACATTAGACGTTCAACGGACGAGTCGAGATGTTATGGTTATACATTAGACGTTCAACGGACGAGTCGATATGTTATGGTTATACGTTAGACGTTCAACGGATGAGTCGAGATGTTAGGGTTATACGTTAGACGTTCAACGGACCGAGTCGAGATGTTATGGTTGTAACGTTAGACGTTCAACGGGCGAGTCGAGATGTTATGGGTATATACGTTAGACGTTGCAACGTATGAGTCGAATGGTAATTGGTTGTACATTAGAGGTTTCAACGGATTAGTCAAAAAAAATTAATATGTTATGGTTATACATATACGTTTACAACTGATGAGTCGAGATTTAGGGTATACATTAGACGTTCAACGGATGAGTCGATATGGTATGGTTGTACATTAGACGTTCAACGGATGATTCGAGATGTTAGGGTTATACGTTAGACGTTCAACGGATGAGTCCTATATGTAATTGGATGTACATTGACGTTCACGTAAAGAGTCGATATGATATGATGTACATACATTAGAGGTTCAACGTATGAGTTAGGGTTACTCTTCTTTTCCTATGATCATCTACACCAAACCAAACCAACCTGACCTTTCTTTCTTTGCATTTACACACACCCCATATTAACATATTAGAGTTCAATATTAGAGCCATTATGGTATCCTTTAACCGCCAAAAACTCCCGCCAAATACTCCCGCCAAGCACTCTTCTTTACCATAAAAGCAGATAGTATCTTATCCTCCCAAGCACACACACTCTTATCCTCACAACCACCACCACATTCACCACCACCTCGATCAATTGCCACCAGATGGAGCGATATGATCAAACTTTTAAGTGCACGTGTGAAAGAGGAGATGTGGTGTTGCGAACATCACGCAAACCTTACAGTTATGGTAAACAATACTACGCATGTCCTTGTTCAAAGGTGAACTATCAAAACATAATTATTTATGTAATATAAAATAATTTGCTTGTCAAAATGACTTTTCTTATGATTTCCTTACTACGTAACAGCCAGGAACTCAAGATAGAGGATGTGGCTACTTTATGTGGATGGATGACCTCAGGCTCCATATAAGTTCTTCTTCTGGATCGTCAACACCTCTAAGTTCTTATCCGGGAACTTCAACACGTCCAAGTTATTCTCCGGGAACTTCCAGATCTGCACAGAATCTCGGAAAGGCAGAGTGCTCAAATTGTAAGTTCTTGGCTGAAAAGATAAAGACACTAGAGGCAAAGATAAAGATACTAGAGGGAGCACTAGAGATGGAAAGGCATCCCGAGAAACACACACTTGAGTCAGCTGCAATACTTCACGAGCTCTATAATGACATGGGAAAACTTGGTTTGGAGTAGTTTTTCATTAAGATAAATCAATTTAGCATTTGGAATGTAATTCATATGCTTTAATGTTTGAGTGTTTATCGATTTCTAATGTAATTTGATGTTATAATAATAAACGTTAATCGATTAGGAATCATTCCGTGTATTTTGATTATTTATTGTGGTTTAACTACATTCAATTCAGTTAACTTTGAAGTAAATTTATCAAATTATCAAACTAATAAATGATAAAATAAATAAATAAAAATAACATTTCACACTTTTCTAGTAGTGTTTGTTAAAATATATAAAGGTATTTTAAAATAGATTTTTGAACTATAATTGGTAATTTATATCATTTCTGAATTTATAAAAAGTATTTTAAATTTTTGTAATTTTTTTTTTAAATGAAATTTAGGGTCGACATTGTCGACCCTAATTTTTTTTTTAAATTATTTTACATACTTATATATAATTTTAAATGCATTTTATATATTAAAAAAGCATAAAGTGATTGAAAAATATTAGGGTCGACAATGTCGACCCTAAATTTCAACCCAAAAGAATTTTGTTGACTAACCAGAAAAGTTGAATAAATGTGGTCCCCATGACGAAATTAGGGTCGACATTGTCGACCCTAATTTTTTCTCGACCCAAAACTACAATTTTGTTGTAGTGTCGAAGCTTAATCATAACTCTAGCAAAACTTGACTTACCCCAAGATTGCATGCACATATCAGATGTATAAGAGTCAAGCATTAGAGGAGTACCTAGTTTAGTGGCAATGGCACTCAAGCCATCGTCACTGAAGGCCGTAACAGGACACCGGAGTTTAACCCAAACTGAAACAATACTAACATCTTATTTTAATAAGTTCTCATCCGGATGCCATTTCTTCAGGATAAGTGGGTTATTCTGGATAAACCATGGCCCATTCTCAAGCATAGCATCTAAACCATTCATGGAGCTAAATTGAAAGGAGAATAAACCGGTAGACGCGCTGAACATAGGACGAACAAGCCCAATTGTATTCTAAATGTTTTTGGTTACAATCATTTGTATCAACAAAGTTACGACGGAAAGTCAATAATGGTTGTAGCCTTAATTGTATTCTAAATGTTTTCGGTTACAATCATTTGGCAAAAGAAGTGACACAATCTTTATACACATAAAAAAAATTAATTATATATATACTTATATCGTATTGTCCTAATGGAAAGTTTGTTCTATGGTCCGTTTATTGGTTTACTTATATCGTAAAGAAGTGGTAACATGAAAATTTTAATTATTTAAAGCTTTTTTTTTCCTTCAAGTTTGTCATCAGTTATCATTTTTAAGCCCTAGGTTTGTTTTTTTAGATTAAAATGTGCTCCACTTTGTAAAGAAGTTGTAAAGTCTTTAGCAAGAGTCCAAAAATCATGACATGTTCAACTAACCTTATGGTGTTTTCTATTTGAGGAATGCTACATCCACAAAATGTATACAAAATAAAATCCACACGTACATGTGTCATGCATATATGGTGGATGAGAAAGAAGAAAGAGAAAGTATCATACAACATTATTGGTCCAACTCCCTTTCCATGTCATTGTGTGGATAAGTTTTTGTAAAGTTTTTGTGGTTGTAGCATTTCTGTTTCTATTTTAAGTCTAATCATTGTTATGTGCTGCCAATGGCTTATCAAATGAAAAAAATGAGCAACTTTTGGTCGATAAAAATGATATTTGAGTAGGTTGGAATATCTTCGAGTTTATGACATATAAATGGACCAGACAATAGGAGTAAGAATAACATTGGGCGAGATTTAAGAAGCTAGCTTAAAGGACTACCTATGGAGACTTGGCTCAAACACTAATATCACGCAAAACACAAATTAGTCAATTTGTACTATAACTATCACCGTTTAACTGTCACGAAAACAAAATAGAACCTCTGATAATGTACTTGACTGTTATAATGCTTTGTCTAGAACACAAAAATGACACACACAAACGACTGTCATCTCTAATCAATAAACGTGTAAAGAAAAAAATACGCGTACACATACAATTTAAAGCAACCGGAAATTTGTCGAAAACTATACACCGCCGCCGTAATGCGCGGGTACTCGGCTATATATCTAAAACAAGTCTTTGGCAAACTCGTTGCACTAAGAGGTACGATTAAGGTTTCCTGGTCTATTGACTTTTTTTGGCAAAATGTTCAATGGCACAAAGCTTGGGCCTCATGGTTACTACGCAAAGAATGTATATCTGTGATGCAAGAACAAGTAATATGATTGAAAAAAATAGAAAACAATGCATCACTGTTAATAAAATAAATGACTTCAAATGTAGTTTTACAAGAAAAACGCCTCTGCATTAAACAAAAGGAACAAATAACAATTCATTAAGCAGAAGCTAACATCTTTTGGACCAAAAAAGCATTAGCCACAATGCAGACCAAACATCAATTCGAAACACAAGCTAAACCAAAAGAAGCAATCTGTTTATAGCATCAAATTTTACAATATATGAGGTAGCCAATCTTGAGTTTTAGAGAGAGAGAGAATGATGTGTATTTTTTGTTCATTGTGTGTTTCAATGTGTGAGGGTCTGGATTTATATTAGTTGGGTATTGGTGTTTCATGACTTTTGATATGAGCTGTTACATTTTAAGTTAAATAGGCGTTTACATTTTAAATGGACTGTAATGTTAGAGTTGTTACAAACTTACAAAATTAAAGACATTTATTTTCATGTAATAACTTATTTATGTGTACATTATAATGATGGCTTGTTAATTATGAAAAAATGTATACATTTAAGGTCAAGTTACATATTGGCTTGAAAAAATGTATACATTTAAGGTCATGTTGATTAATGGCTTTTATTAGATTTCTTAAAGAAGAAATGTTTTGTGGTCTTAAACTTTTTAAGACTTCTAAATTTAGAATTGTCCTAAACACTTTATAAAGTATTATAAATAATAGCCACGTAGGGTTTCTTTGTTTAAATTATGTATTAAATCGTGGTTATATAAACCAACAAATTAATACAGATACTCTCAGTTTGATCACTTTAGAGCCCGTTTGGTTTAAGGGTAGGTATAGGATTAATATTTGGATTTGTATTTAAATTTTGGATCAGGATTAAGATTTGATTTTATGTAAGAGAGAGAAAATAAAATGAGGTTAAAAAATATAATTAATTGATTAAAAGTATTTTAAGAATTACTTCCCCCGTCCTAAATTAATAGTCTTTTTTTTCTATTTTGGGTTGTCCCAAAATTATTATCCCCTTTTAAATATAGTTGTTAGTAATATAGCAAATTTATCATATTGCCCCTAATAATGCTAAAAATTACAAATTTTATTCAAAGCTTTAATTAATTTCATAAGGGTAAAACTGTCCTTCTGCAAAAAAGTATAAGAAATAATGCAGTAATGATTATGTTTTTTTAAATTGTGTATTTTTTTGTCGGGAGCAATTAATTTGAGACTGAAGGAGTAATAAAAGTGTGTAAAAATAGTTTTGATTAGTTTATGATATAGTGAGAAGAAAGATGTTAACACATACAATAAAATGGACCTCACATTGACACATTTTCGGAAAACCACTCCATCTAGCCCGGATTGTGCATAATTCATATGTTTGGACATTAATTTGAAATCTCAAAGCCAAACCACCAAACAAACAACTACTTTCTCTTGAAAAACTCAAAAGCCAATCTAGACCCTTAAACTAAACGGCTCCTTATATTACAAGTTATTTTTCTCTATTAAGTAATAAAATGAAACAATTTTCATATAACTATCTTAATTCTTTTTTTTAATATTATCTGAAATAAATCAAATTCAACCACCTTAGTTTATTACTCCTTCCGTCCCTAAATAAGTGTTCCCTATTGACTTTTTAAGTCTTTTTCTATCAACTTTGACCTTAAATTATTTTGTTTGTGTTATATAATATTTCGAAGTCGATGCTTATTGATAATGTCATTGCTAGTTCTTTTTATTGGTGTAAGTATAGATCTAAAGCCTCGTTCGGATGGAACGAATGGCTCAAAAACCCCTATATTATTGTTTTGTAATCTAGCTCCTTGCTAGTTTTTGTTTCTAATAAAATCGCCGTTCCAAAAAAAAAAAATATTTAATGAAAATTATATCAATGAAAATATATTTAAAACTCAATCCATTCATATATTTTGCATCAAGTATTATATAACACAACAAGAAATAGTTAAAGTCAAAGTTGCTAAAAAAATGACTTCAAAAGTCAAAAGTGAACACTTATTCAGGAACGGGGGAGTATGACATAGTACCATATCTAATGTGGGTTGTGATCCTATAGAAAGTTGTTAAACTTTAAAAAAAATAGAAAAAGTCATGAATACGTGACAAGTGTCTCTCATTTATTTTCTTTGAGCCCCTTTCTTTTATTTCACTTTCTTCTAGCCCTATTACTTTTATTTCATTCATATTCTTCTTTTTCTTTTTTTAATTTTTTTTTCTTACATTTAATATATATATATATATATATATATATATATACACACATATATATATATATATATATATATATATATATATATATATAGGGGACCGTTCTTTGCAGAACCACTTTTTTGTACAGAACCTACAGAACCAACTTTGGACCAATAAGAATTTAGTATTATTAAATCCTTTTATTTAATTCAAAAGGGTAAAATAGTAAAACATATTTTCACTTTCTTTTTGAATTTTTTCATTAAAAAAAACATTTTTTTAAGCCTTAAATATTTAGAATTTATTTTTTTATATTTTTCAGAATTAATTTTTTTATTTTTTTTATTTTTTCAGCAAATATATTTCAAAAAAATGAGGTGCATATATGTTTTTTTTAATATTATAAATTCATATATGTTTCTTGCGTACAAGTTTAAAAAAAATAAAGTGCATATGTGTTTTTGTTTCTTTTATACAATTGTTTTGCCATGAAACTTGTTTTTTTGTTTAAAATGAAATTGCACGTATGTTTCTAGCGTACATTATTTCAAAAATTTATTAAAAAACGTAAATATATACATTTAATCTCTAAATTTATAAGAAAGCAAAAACACAAATACAATACAAAAAATTTGATATCAAATAAAATATAATTCAAATACAAACGTATATTGTTAACTATAGATGGGTGAGAGATTTAAAAACATGTGCGCACTCTTCGAATAACACACGTGCACGCTTCAAGAACATATATGGACGACTTCAAGAACATTTGTGCAAGCCATCTAAAAGCACAAATGTATCCATTAATCTTCTTCATCATACACCGTCATTTCTATAACTGAGTCATCCCTGAACCAAATACATAAAAAATAGTTACACTCATTATAACATATGTGCACTCTTTCGAAAACATATATTGTAAAACCTAAAAATCTCAACAAGTGTAAAATTACCAAAATACCCCTAATGCAAGAAAATTCATAAAAGCTTAAATAAAATTCATTTAAAGGTTAGAAATTATAAAAATGCAACTTATGACAATTATGGAAATTTTGTAAGATTTAAAATACCTTATGTTATATAAGAAAATAATTAATATTTATATATGTATACTTTTGCCGAAATTAGTTAATATTTATTTAATTATAACTTTACAAATTAAATAAATTAAAATAGGATAATTATAAAATAAATATTGGCAAAGTATAATCTGATTTAAACTCATTTTGTAAGCCCCTAAACTCGGCCTAATTCCTATTATAACTCTTTTATTCATTTTCATTTGATAAATCCTAAAAACAAGATCCCGAAACCCTAATAAAACCAAAAGTGACGGCATAGAATTTTTCCAAGGCAAGCACGATTTTTCTAAGGTGATTTGAAGGTCAAGGAGTGTGGGAAAAATAGTGGGAAGTTTGTGGAGTGATTGGTTCGATCGTGGTTATTATTTGGTTCGAATTAAGCAACCGGGTACTATTAAATCATAAAATCATCAAGAATCATCAAAGGTATTTTTATATCTCATTTATCATCATATTAATCCATAATATACCTGGGAAAAATGTTCATGCATTTTATTTTGATTTTATAAATCAAATCATATTCGAAACCCTAATTTTTAGTTAATTATGAAATCGGCTAAAAAACTATTTGTACATCTGATTTTATATTTTTCTAAGGTTTTTCATATCACATATAACTCAGAAAAATTGTTGGAAAAATTTGGAAGTGATTCGAATAATTATTGGAGATTTACTTGTGTTTGCCGATTTCGAAAATAAGGGAAAAAGAAAAGAATAAAATTAGGGTTAGGGTTTTGATAATTTTTCCAGGAGCATTTAATGCCAATGATTGAATAATAATTATGTTTGTGATTGGGAAAAATTATATTAGGGTTTTGTGAATTAATTTGTTATCCGATTTGCTATGTAAAAGTATAAGGACTTGTTTTGTAATTTCTGAAACTATGGGGTCTGTTTTAGACATGTTATTATATTTAATATATTCTGTATAAAATAAGTTGGGGGGTATAAAATGTCATTTTGATATTATTTTGGATTAAAATGGTTAATTACATATAATAAGTAATTAGAAATTAATTAATTAAAATAGAGGGACTGAAATTGTAAATTCTGAAAAGTGGAAGGTTTGGTTAGTATTTAATGTATAAAGTATGATTTTGTCATATTTGAATCTATAAGGGCTTGTTTTGTAATTATGGATAATTAAAGATATTGTTTAAATAATTAATAAACAAAAAGGGCTAAATATGTAAATTGTGTAAATTAAGGGTTTGACTTGTAAATACAGAAAATGGAAGGTATAATCTGAATAAAATGTGAAACTTTGATATTTACCCTTTTAACCTTGAAAATTGTTGATTTTGCATATTAAACCCTAAAATATGGAAAGTTGTCATATTTAACCCTAAACTTGTAAGGTTGACATATTAAGTCCCTAAACTATTCAAAATACTTAATAGAATCTCAAATGATGAATATTACTAATTTTGGAAACTTACTAAAAATGGAAAGTTACTAAAAATGGAAAGTTACTAAAAATGGAAAGTTACTAAAAATGGAAAGTTACTAAAAATGGAAAGTTACTAAAAATGGAAAGTTACTAAAAATGGAAAGTTACTAAAAATGGAAAGTATAACTTAAATGAATGGTTTGTAATTCGAATTCATCATTTCTTTAGGTTCGGTCAAGAGGGAGTGATTTTGATATTCCTGTGGTGTTTTCTTTGAGTATTGCTTTGCTTCGGAATAAGGTACGGATATTCTTGACACCTACTCGACTTTACTATTACTACGATTAAGTAGTACTTTCGTTTGTTTCGTTATTCGTACAGATATTCTGACCTTATCGTTAAGGTTTCTCATGACATATTCCTCTCTATCTTTGATTTCTTATGTGATTTGCTACATTTGCTCTGAGCCTTTTATCTTGGTTCTCTTATATGATCTGTCATTATGTTCTATTTGAACCCTGCTATGCAACCTTTGATATTTGAACCTTTGATATTTGAACCTTTGATATTTGAACCTTTGATATTTGAACCTTTGGCATTGAACCTTTGCTATGATCCCTTTGAAATGAACTTTGATATGACTTTGCTTTGAACCCTTCAGTTTGAGAACCAAGCCACTATTTGTTTCCTAGCCATGAAGGTAACATGGCCGTGTCATTGATGCACCTTTGGCATGACTCATGTGTGAGTGAGTGATTTCTCACGCCGTCCCCCATTTGATATTATATGCGCATTATGAAGATTATTATTTGTTTAAGGGGCGTATGGATGCATCCTAGATTTGTTTTGTATTCGATGGATTATGACATTATGATATTTGGATATTTGGTGACTGATGTTTGGGTGCAATCCACGTCTTTCACATTTGGAGCTCGCGACTCCATGGTTACTATGATATGATTTGTTTGGGCTTGGTGATTGAACTTAACCTAATTTGATTTTCTGATTCATCTTACCTTACCCTATGATTTGGATCTTCTGATTTTGTTTACCTTATATTTGATCCCGTTGATCATGTATGTGATATCCTTTGTACCTTTTGTAATCGTATCCTTTGATTTCCGTATCTTTTGCATTCTAATATATCTATACTATTCACATGGCTTTGTAAGACTCAGCCGCACATTCTTTTCCTGCTACAGGTATCTAAGTTAGAAGTTTGGGGTTGCTTTCAGGATATGAGTGCTGATTGATGACCTAACCCTAGAATTTATTAGTTATACATATGAATTGTTTCTTTTCAAGACATTTGTTATTTCGTTTGGATATGTTTATCCTTTAAGAACTTATGTACCTTAAGTCATGTTGACTTATTTCCTTTGGTTATTTATTAAGACTTCCGCTGTTTATGCTTGTGTTATGATTATGTATGCTTTTGATGTCACACCATATTTGTAATACTTCTACCCTTTTGGGTCGGGGCGTTACAATTTATGGTATCAGAGCTGCCAGGTTAATCATGACGAGGTCTTATGACCTTAGAGCTTAGGCTATGACCTGTGAGGATTGGGTAGACATTAGGTTCCTTCTGCGTAACTCTCTTCCGTAACCTATCTTGTTTTCGTTTGCTAATCGTTTTCTCGATCGTTCAGATGGTGACTACCCGTAGAAACTTAATATGACTCCTACACCATTAATTGAACGTGTAATCATTTCAACCCCAATGAAGAACCATATGCTTATTGACCATGAATATGTTAACTGCCCTCTAATGTATTGAATGGATCGTATTCGTCCTCGAATATATTCCTATCCATATGCTCGACATTGATGTGATTCTTGGCATGGATGGTTGGCTTCTCATCGTATCTACCATTGACTGCAATGACTAGGTACCGTGATCCTTTGGTAACGTTCGCCAACTGAATTTGTTTATCATGGTTTCTCTCGCTTAAGCCCGTAAAGCTCATCTCGGCTAGAAGCACTTACCTTGATTTCTCATAGGTGCCAAGGTTTTTCTGCTTCGTGTCATGACACATCTTGGAGGAGTCCTAATATTGTAAATCTTTCTATTGTTCGTGAATTCGCTGATGTTTTTCCCGAAGAATTTCCTGGACTTCCTCCGCTGGAGAGATTGAATTGAGCATTAGAGTTAATTCCCGGTGCGTGAACCTATCTCAAAGGCTCCGAATCGTATGGCACCTGTTTAATTGAAGATTTTAAAGGATGCAGTTACAGGAGATTTGGAGAATGGTTTTATTAGACCCAGTGTTTCACCGTGGGTGAACCGTCTTTATTTTGTTTAAGAAGAAGGATGGGAGCATGCGCTGTGTATAGATTACCGCGAACTTAACCGCAATTACGATCCATAACGCTATCCTCTTCGCGAATAGGACGAGTTGTTTGACCAACTGCAATGGGGCCAAATTTTTTTCTAAAATTGATTGCGATCTGGTTATCACCAGCTTCGTGAGAGTGGAGCAGGATATTTCTAAGACTGCTTTCGTACGCGTATATTGCCACGACGAATTCTTGGTTTATGCCCTTCGGTCTGACTAATGCTCCTGCCGTGTTTATGGATTTGATGAACCGTATTTTCCACGAGTACCTTGATAAGTTCGTTATTGTTTTCATCGACGACATCCTCGTTTACTCCAAGTCTGAAGAAGAGCATGAGCAACATCTACGGATTGTGTTGGAGATTCTTAGACAGAAGAAGTTGTATGCGAAGTTTTCGAAGTGCGAGTTCTGGTTACAGCAAGTCGCGTTCCTTGGTCATATTGTATCTGCAGACGGCATCATTATGGATCCATCAAAGGTTGAAGCTATCACCAAATGGCCGAGACCTACTACGGTGACGGAGGTGAGAAGTTTTCTGGGGCTTGCTGGCTATTACCGACGTTTTGTTGAGGGTTTCTCCCGATTAGCTTTACCTCTTACCCAGCTGATGAGAAAGGGTGAGAAGTTTGTGTGGACGGATGAGCGTAATGAGAGTTTTGAAGAATTGAAACGGAGATTGGTGTCTGCTCTGATATTGACTCTTCCATCAGGTTCCGGTGGTTTTCAGATATACAGTGATGCATCGAAGAAAGGTTTGGGTTGTGTTTTGATGCAACATGGGAAGGTGATCGCCTACGCTTCAAGACAACTGAAGCCTTATGAAGTAAATTATCCAACCCATGATCTTGAGTTAGCTGCGGTGGTTTTTGCATTGAAGATCTGGAGACACTATCTGTATGGTGAAGCTTGTGATATATTTACAGATCATAAGAGTCTCAAATATATTTTTACTCAGCGAGAACTTAACATGAGACAGAGAAGATGGTTGGAACTTCTGAAAGATTATGACACTAACATCCAGTACCCCACACCCGGCCAGCCCGGCAAGGCTAATGGTTTGCGGACGCATTAGTCGAAAATCTGGGATGATACTTGTTTTGATTCCAAGATCCTTCGTGATTTAGAGCATTGGATGTTGATCTATGTGTAGAGGTCTGGTGGCTATTGGGCAGTATTAGAATAGAGTCTAACCTCATGCTACAAAGATCATAGAAGCTCAAAGGGACACGGTGAGTTTGGGCTATTGTGCATAATGTTGAAGACGTAAGCATCTGAGTTTATGTTGATGATACGGTGTTTTGTTGGTTGAAGAATATGGCTATGTGTTTTCCAAATGATCAGCACTTCGCGAGAAAGGGTTTATGACAGAAGCTCATAGTTCTCCATTTACTATCATCCAGGGTTCAACCAAAATGTATAGAGATTTGAAACAGTACTTTTGGTGGAATGGCATGAAGCTAGATGTGGCTACGTTTGTATCTAAATGTATAACTTGTCAGCAGGTCAAAATTGAACATCAGATGGCTAGTAGTTTGTTACAGCCGTTGGAGACTCCTATGTGGAAATGGGATGAGATTTCCATGGATTTCGTTACTGGTTGCCTACTACTCATAAAGACATATGCGATTTGGTGGTTGTTATCGGGCAACCAAGTCTGCTCATTTCTTACCTATTCGTAAGAACTATGGTATTTGTAAGTTGGCCGGAGATTTTTCGACAGGAAATCGTTAGACGCACGGTACACCGACTTCCTATTTGTCCGACAGAGATCCGAGTTTTACGTCTCGTTTTTTGGAAAAGGAATTACAAGAAATCTTGGGGAACTCGTCTTAAGTTTAGTACAGCATTTCATCCTCAAAACTGATGGTCAGATCAGAGAGGACCATTCAGACTTTGAAATATGTTAGGGCGTTGTGCTTTGGAGGCAGGTAGTTTGGGATGAATATTTGTGCTTGGTGGAGTTTGCCTACAATAAGTAGTTGCATGCGAGCATCAAGGCATAACCTTTCGAGCTTTTGTAAGGTAGAAAATGTCGAGCACCTATTTGCTGATGAAGTAGGTGAGCGCTTGATTTGAAGGTCGGACCTTATCGAGGATTACTAATGAGAAAGTGGCTGTTGCTCAAGGAGAAACTGAAAGAGGCTAATCGCGACAAAAGATTATGCTGATAAGCATCGACGTGACTAGAGTTTCATGTTGGAGATCAATGTATTTCTAAAGTTTCGCCATTCAATGAGTTAAACGTTTTGGGGATCAATGCAACTCAGTCCCGATTCATTGGTCCCGTTGATAATTTTGAACGTATTGGATGAGGTTTCGTATCGTCTGGCGCTTTCCTCCGCAGTGTCCGCACGTTCACGATGTCCTTTCGATATTCCTTTGAGGGGAAACCATTATCATCCATTGTCACGACGCATCTTATTCTTTTGATCAGATTCAGCTGAAATTGTCTTTGTCCGAGGACCTAAACCTATCTTGGATCGTCAATAAGATAGACAATAGAAACAAGAGTTTATTCCTTATTTAGTTACACATCTTATGAAAGAATCACCCAGAGCGGTGAGGCTACCTAGGAACCGAAGAGTCTATGCGAGCTTAGTTATCCTCATTTCTTTGTCTAGTTCGTAGTGTTCGTTTCGTTCTCATTTTCGTTTATTCCTTCCGGTGTCCTTTCAATTTTCGAGGAACGAAAATCATTTTTTAGAGGGTGAAGAAGTTGTAAAACCCTAAAAATCTCAACATCGTGTAAAATTTACCAAAATCCCCCAAATGCAAGAAAAGTACATAAAAAGCTTACGAATAAAATTCATTAAATGTTAAGAAAATATAAAAATGCAACCTGTGACAAGTATGAAATTTCTTGAAGAATAAAATACATTAAATTATTGTAAGAAAATAATTAATAATTATATATATATATTTAGCCGAAATTAATTAATATTTATGTAATTATATATTACAAATTAAAGCAAATTAATTAAGGATAATATACAAAATATTTATGCAAAGTTAAAAATCAGATTTGAGCTATTTTAAAGCCCATATGACTCGGCCAAAACTCTAATTATATCCCTTTTTCATTTTTCATTTGTTAATTCCTAAATACAAAATCCCGAAACCCTAAAAAAATCAAAAGGAGGCGGCATAGAATTTTCCAAGGGCTTGCACGATTTTTATAAGGTGATTTAAAGGTCAAGGATTGTGGGAAAAATAGTGGGAAGATTGTTTAAAGCTTCGTTCGATCGTGGTATCGTTTTTGTTCGAATAAACCAACCGAATTCTCTAAATTCATAAAATCACTAAGGATCATCAAAGGTATTTTTGTAACTCATTTTTCATCATATTAATTCGTTCTATGCTTAATAAAAATTATCATGCATGATATTTTGATTTTATAAATTAAAACATGTTCGAAACCCTAATTTTTAGCTAATTATGTAATCGGCAGATATGATATTTGTAAAATTTATTTTATATTTTTCCAAGGTTGTTCATATCACATATAACTCAGAAAAATTGTTGGAAAATTTTGAGAAGGATTCTAATAATTATTAGGGATTTATCCTTGTTTTCCGATTTCGAATCTAGAAAAGGAAAAAGGAAGAAATAAATTAGGTTAGGGTTTTGATAATTTTTCCAGGAACATTTAATGCCAATGATTGGGAAATAATTATGTTGGTGATTGGGAAAAATTTATTTAGGGTTTTGTGAATTTAATTGTTACCCGATTTGCTATTTAAAAGTATAAGGACTTGTTTTGTAATTTCTGAAACTATGGGGTCTATTTTAGACATGTTATTTTACTTAATATATTCTATATAAAATAAGTTGGGGGGTATAAAATATCATTTTGATATTATTTTGATTTTAAAATGTTAATTACATATATTAAGTATTAGAAAGTAATTAATTAAAAATAGAGGAACTAAAATTGTAAATTCTAAAAAGGATTGTTTGTTAGTATTTTAATGTAAAATATAAATTTGTCATATTTGAATCTATAAGGGCTTGTTTTGTAATTATGGATAATTAAAGATAATGTTTAAATAATTAATAAACAAAAAGGGCTAAATACGTAAATTATGTAAATTAAGGGTTTGACTTGTAAATACATAAAATGAAAGGTATAATCTGAATAAAATGTGAAACTTTGATATTTACACTTTTAACCTTGAAAATTGTTGATTTTGTATATTAAACCCTAAAATATGGGAAAGTAATCATATTAACCCTAAACTTGTAAGGTTGGCATATTAAGTCCCTAAACTATTCAAAATACTTAATAGAATCTCAAATGATGAATATTACTAAAAATAGAAAGTTTCTAAAAATGGAAAGTTACTAATTTTGGAAAGTTACTAAAAATAGAAAGTTACTAAAAATGGAAAGTTACTAAAAATGGAAAGTTACTAAAAATGGAAAGTTACTAAAAATGGAAAGTTTCTAAAAATGGAAAGTTACTAAAAATGGAAAGTTTCTAAAAAGAAATTATAAACTTAATTGAATGGATAGTAATTAGAATCATCATTTCTTTAGGTCGGTCAAGAGCCTGTGTTTTTCTTTGTTATAGCTTTGCTTCGGAATAAGGTACAGATATTCTGACCTTATCGTTAAGGTTTCTCATGACAATTCCATCTCTATCTTTGATTACTTATGTGATTTGCTACATTTGCTCTGACCTTTTTTATTTTGGTTCTCTTATCTATCCTAGTCATTATGTTCCATTTGTACCCTGGCTATGCTACCTTATGATATTGAACCTTTGAAATTTTAACCTTTGGCATTGAACATTTACTATGAACCCCTTTGAAAATGAACTTTTGATATGACTTTGCTTGAACCCTTCAGTTTAAGAACCAAGCCACAATTGTTTTCCTAGCCATGGAAGCGGTTAACATGGACCGACTACAGTGATGCTACCTTGGCATGACTCATGTGTGAGTGAGTGATTTCTCACGCCGTTCCCCATTTGATATTATATGTGCACTATGAAGATTATTATTTGTTTAAGGGGCATATGGATGCATCCTAGATTTGTTTTGTATTCGATGGATTATGACATTATGATATTTGGATATTTGAGACTGATGATTGGGTGCAATCCACGTCTTTCACATTTGGAGCTCGCGACTCCATGGTTACTATGATATGATTTGTTTGGGCTTGGTGATTGAACTTAACTTAATTTGATTCCCTGATTCATCTTACCTTACACTATGATTTGATCTTCTGATTTGTCTTACCTTATCATATGAACATTATAAAGGTATGAATATAGAATATAAGCTTAGAGAACCTAGTCTTGAGCTTATAGCTTAGAAACGGGTCAGAATCGGGACTTTTAGCTTCGTACGCCTAGAATAACGACTCCAGGGCTTCAATTCTTCATAGCTTCGCTTGTTTCTTGTTCTTAGATCTTCTTAGCACTTATTGGAGCAAAGGATTGCTGCCTTATATGGGTTATAGATAAGAGAGTGGGGGATGAGTAGAAATGAGGGTTTTATGCTACTATTTATAGTCGAATGAGACCAAAAGGGCTAAGGAACCTTTGTAATCTGATGTGAGACACTTGGAGGGTCTAGTATCTGAGGTATGGAAGCTATAGGAAGGCTATAGTTGTAGATTAAGCAGGTGGATACCTCCATGGGCTGCCGCGGCTGTTTTGACTCAAAAAGAGGTGATGTGGCCTCCTTGGAGACCAAGGGAGGCAAGATACTTGTGTTAGCAGGTGGATAAGATGCTTAGGGTTGCATGTACATGAGTTATTTTCAATAGAAAGGGTTTAAAATGGGTCAAATTTGCAAAAAGGGGGTCGTAGGTTAGTTCGGGTTATCTAGGGCTCGAATTGTGGCTTTTGGCTTATATTTCGCACACATTTCTTAAGTGATGATAGATACATGATCTCATGGTTGGTATTAAGGATTATCATTGGAAATTAGCAAGTGATTTGGGTTAAAACGGGTCAAAAAATGAGTAAGTTAGGCCGCTGGCTCATTTAAGGCTCGTTAGGGTTTACTAGGGTTTTCTAAGCTTGGATTTCGTATACATTTGATTAAGAATGATAGGTTACTGATCCTAAGACTTATATTAAGGATTATAATCAAAAGTTGATAGGTGGTTTGGGTTAAAATGGGTAGAAAATGAAAATATAGGTCAAAGTTCAAATTAGGGCATAATTAGGGTTTCTTAGATTCGTTTTGCATCTAGCTAAAGTAAATTGATGAAATCATAATGGAATATGATTGAGAATGTTTTAAATTAAGTTATTATAACTTAATTGAGTGTTGGTTTGGGTTTATAATGGATAAAAATGAAAAAACATGTCATGGTTCAGAAACTAGCTCGTTTTTAGGGTTTAGGGTTTTGAATTAGGGTTTTGAGTGTAAAAAGATGTATGAAAGCTTATGAATAGAATAATTAGGGTTTACACATTTTATATTGAGTGTAGTAGCTTGTACACAAGTGATGGTGAAGAAATTAGAATGAAAACGGAGGTAAAACGGCTATTTTGGAGATCATGCTTAATGACTTGTATATTGAACTTTTAAGGACTTGTACTTTGATTTGAAGAGATTTTATATTTCAAATGAGATGTTATTTTACTTGTACATATAACGTTGTGAATGGTACATTATAGGAATATTATACTTTGTAAAAATGATATTATGATATTGACTTGATATATTATGATGATTGCTTGACATATGTGAAAATAGGATTGCCATATGTAGGTTGCCTGAGCCCGTTGACTCGCTCGTTCTCACCCCTTATTATGTACCAATAAATTTAAATCACTATAAATACACAACAAGGGACGAAATCTCGCGAGACCAATGAAACCGGAAGCAGTATAGAGTGTTCCCGGGTCGTTATGTCCCAACGAGGCTAGAATGGAAAATCGAGAGACGATTGATGATTGATGTTTGAATATGACAAGGAATGATTGGGTACTAACACTAATAAGCAAATGCATACAAAAATAAGAAAAGAAAATAAGCTGGAACAAGCATAAAAGCTAGAAATGGTAAACACACTTAAAACTTTTACACTAAGACATAAATAAGCTCAAATAAGCTTAAGACAAACCAAATACGCTAAACTAACTCTAAATAAGCAAATTCAAAAAGCAATTAAGCTAAATTAAGCAAGATAACTCAACAGTACTAACAGTTTTAACTAATAGTACTAACTTGGAGTTAGTACCGCCAGCTTTAAGTTAGTACTGCTAGCTTAAGATTAGTACTGCTAGCCTTAACAAAACAATATGAAACAAGAAATAAGCAAACAAGCTAAAACAGATATTCACCTAACCCTAATAAGCACTTAGTAATAAGAATAAGCAACTAGAATAAACTAAAATGACAAATAAGCTAAAAAAACTAAAACTGATAAACTCTTAAAATTATTTTGAAAAGGCAAATAAGTTCTACTGAAGACAGTAAACTAAAATACGCTTAATCTACTCTAAAAAGCTAAAGAAATCTTAAATAAGTAGAAACAA
>BQNB010071938.1:0-32596 GCA_026074375.1 Tanacetum coccineum
CAACCTAAAATCGACGAATAACAAAGACATTTCATCCATATCTGCTGTTTATTACTAACATTCAAATGCAGGTACAAACGTAGGTGTTGCAACCCTATTCTAGCAAAGTCGAATTCATTACCACGTACTCATACTCAAGCTTTAAAAGTCATTTATTCAGCTTAAATGCAACAAGAATGTTATCAGCCAGAAAGCTCAAGTTCATGTCAAATTCAGCAAATCTGATAATCATGAACTTCCTCATCATCAAAGATCTTCAAAGTCAAATCAAAAATTATCTTTTGAGGAGATTGTTAACCAAAGAAACATTTGATAGAATAGATTGCTAGCCTTGATGACGAAAAAGAGGTTGAAAGCTTTCAAGACATATATGAGCATGTCGGTCAAAAGCACAAGTTAATCAAGAAAGTCAAATCAAGATGATTCAAGACAAGGAGGTGATGCAAGATAAAAGATCTCAAGCACTCAAAGTCAAAAGATAAAGGCTCAAGATAAAGATCACATAAACGACACCGAAAGAATGTTATTAGTCATCTTAAGCGTGAATGAATAGAGCCATTACAAACAAGAAAAGAAGAAGACAAGACCAAAGAAGGCAAAGCTCAAAAGTCAAATCAAATCTTCAACATTGGAAAGATAAAGCCAAATCAAGATAACCTTCATCAAGAACATCAACATTAGGGTGATCAAAGAAGACCTCAACATTAGGGGATATTGTTAGCCTTATTTTATATAAGTCGAACAAGAATGTTATTGGTCATCTTAGTCACAATTAGTCTTGTATTGTAATAGGCTAGACGAGTTTAATAGGCATAGACTTTAAGCTAATATTGTTCATGTTTCAGGCTAAAATCCCAACACAAGCCAAGCCCAGCCCATAAGCAAAAGCCTACGAGCCAACAATGGTCTTGGACTATAAATAGACCCCTCCTAGCATGTTACGAGGGTGTTGGTTACCATTTTCTCATAGTAATCATCTAACTCTCTTCCTTTGCTCCAGCTTTCTCTCTCTACTTTCTCTCTCTAAACTTCTTTCTCTTTTCTTCTTTTTCTTTTTGGTTCTATGTAGCTTATTGGTATGCTTATTAGTTGTGTAATGGATTAGATATTTGGGATAACAGTATTAAATATTTGATGTTATCAGTTTCGCCAGGAAAGTTATCATCGATTTCATCGTCTTCACTTGTCTCATCATTTTCAATCCGAGATAAGTGGTCGATGGCAACATTTCTGGTACCTTTTTTGTCTTTTATTTTAATATTAAATTCTTGCAATATCAATATCCAATGTATAAGACATGGTTTAGCATCTTGCTTTTTAAAGAAGTGTCTTAAAGCGAAGTGATCGATATAGACAATAGTTTTGGATAATATCAGATATGATCGAAATATATCGAATGCAAAAACTACAATCATAAGTTTTTTTGTGTAACAGTATACTTTTGTTGAGCTGCGTTGAGAGTTTTGCTTGCGAAATAGATGGGATGAAAGTGTTTTACATCTTTTTGTCCTAAGACTGCTCCAATTACGAATTTACTAGCATCACACATTAGCTCAAATGGAATATTCCAATTCGGACTCATGATTACAAGAGTACACGTGAGTTTTTCTTTTAATGAATTGAATGCTTTGTGACATTCGTCGTTGAATTCGAATGGAGCATCTTTTTCAAGCAACTTAGTTAAAGGACGAGCAATTCTTGAAAAGTCTTTAATAAAACGTCGGTAGAAACCGACATGTCCTAAAAAACTTCTAATGCCTTTAACATTAGTAGGGGTGGAAGCTTAAAGATTACATCGATTTTGGCTTTGTCAACTTCAAGGCCTGCTCCAGACACTTTGTGTCCAAGAACGATTCCTTCTTTAACCATAAAATGACATTTTTCCCAATTAAGGACAAGATTTGCATCTTTACAACGTTGAAGCATTTTATCCCGATTATTCAGACAGTTATCAAAAGAGTTTCTAAAGACGAAAAAATCGTCCATGAGTACCAAAAATTGGTTGGCTGGATTCACACCGTAAATATATATAATATATAATAAAATATAAAATATATAAATAAGTGTAAAAACCAACAAGATCAATAAAACCGAGAAGTAGTATAGAGCTTTCCCGGGTCGTTTATCCCCAACGAGGCTGGACTGGTAAATCGATACGATCGAAGATTTGAGTTTGAAGGAAGGAATTGGTTTGGGAAGTGGAAAAAGTCAAATTAGATAATAACGGACTAAAACGTTTAAGAAAAACCTAGAAATTACGAAATTAAACTAGAAAACGAGACCCCGAATCCCGAACAAAAGGGGGAAAAACCTAAAATCTTTAAAAATAAACCTACGAAGAAATTTTTGCTTCTAAACTACTCTAGGGATCAAATAACGAAGAATGAAAAAGACTAGACCGAAAACGGAGTTCGTTTGACCCAAAAACGAGTCAAAACAAAATCCCGTACCCGGACCCGTTCTTTAAAAGATGAAAAGTTGTAAAAATGACCCTACGAAAAATTTTATATTTTTCCTACAAACTAGATGATAAAAGAAAATTTTCTAAAAAAGCAAAATATTTTTTTGATAATTTTTGTATTTTTTATGAATTAAATAAACTTTTACCGAAATTAAATTATAAAAAATATTAAACGATTACGAAAAATTCTGAAAAATTTTCTAAAAATTCTTTACACTATAAAGGCCCTACGAAAAATAAGAAACAAAAATTAGCTTAACAAATAAGCCCGAAAATAAGCTTAGACAGCTTATAAGCTTATGAGCTCAAAACACACATAAATACCAAGCCCCTTGAGTCTATAACGAAAAAGACCCAAGGGCGCAGTGGTAGAGTGTGTGTGTAAAAGGGGGATGTATCGCTTGGTCCCGGGTTCGAGTCTTGCTCACCCGGGCCAAGTGTCTTTCCCCTTTTTTTTATTTTTCGAAAAGTCTAGGGTAGAAAGTGTAAGAAACCAAAGTAAAGGGTAGGCGGGCAAATTATGATGAATTTACACTTCAGTTAAAACGGGTACCCCTACACTATTGAAAGATTACAAAACCAACCCTACGATCTAGCTTATTTTTAGCTTATTGAAAAAAATGAGAATTAGCAAAAACTTAAAACTACAAACTTATTAAGGGGCTTATACTACACAACATTAACAAAGACACTTTCTACTTTTAACAACTAAATAAGCTAGAAATTAAGCCTATTTTTGACAGAAACTAAAAATAAAGCTTAAAACTAAAATGTACTAAGTCACTTAGGCAAATAAGCTAGGAAAAGGAAAAATAAGCAAAAGGGCTAAACTAATCTAAATAAGCTTAAAAGTCTAAAGGCTTAAGGCCTAATAAGCTGTGGGAAGCTTATTATGACAGAAAAGCTTAAAGTGAGCTTAAAAGGCTAAGATGCTTAAGGCTTGGACAAATAAGCTAGAAAAAGAGTAAATAAGCTAAACAATTATTTAAACTAACCTAAAATGCTATTAAAAGCTAAAAGGAGCTTATAAAATAAGCTGACTAAGCCTTAAGGAAAAATAAGCTGTCTCTACACCTAAGGTTTTCAAAACAGCCAAAAGCAAGGTTTGGACTTAAAAATAAGCCATCAAATAAGCTCTTGAGATAAGCCAAGAGGTTGGGCTTTGTAACACAATAAGACAAAGAAAAAGGGGCTTAAAATCTCCCCTTTGCACCAGGGGAGATTTAAGCTAGACTGAAGTAGCTTATTTGACAGCTTATTAAAAGCTGTCAAATAAGCTCTAAACAATAAAATAAGCTTAAACAGATTGAGTATTGTAGCAAATGGGCTTGTGAACCAATTTTCAACTTTTAAAAATCATTGTAGCTTGCTGAAATTTGAAGGTGAAAAAGGGCTGTGGGTTTTTAGAAACTGTGACCAAAAGGACTTGGTGATTTTTGACTCACCAAAGTCAAAAGGCAAAGAAGGTTTTACAGCCTCTTAACACACTCAAAACACTTACCTTTTGATATTTAAACTCACACTCACAAGTGCTTAACCAAATAAGCACTTGTGGTGTTCTCTAAAATCTCACAGTTTTAAAAAGGTTTTATAAACCTTTGAAAAACAATTTTCAACCTTTAAAACTTGTAAAAACAGCTTAAAATGGGTTTAAAACTTAAGCTTAAACTAACCTAATGACCTCAACCCATACTAAAACCTTTTTTGACCCGTTTTGGCCTTGTGCCAAACACCCCTTTACTTTGACTGTCCCAACTAAAATGAGTTTAAAAACTGTTTTAAAAACTAATTCTGTTAAAACTTTTTAGCTACTCTCACTAAAACTAACCTAAGTAAGCTAGTTGAACTTTAAAAATCCTAGCTTATTAGTAAGATTAAGCTAGTTTCTCTCCTAGCTTATTACACTTAAAAATGACAGAATTAAGAAACTTGATTTCTAAATGGATTTAAACTATAAAAGCTTAAAGCATTTGCATATCTAAGCTAAGCCTAAACAAACATGATTAAAGAGAATTAAATAAAATTTGAACAGAAATAAGCAAAAGATAAAGCTAAAATTAAGCTAAATTGAGGCTTAAGGAATTAAACCTGAGAAATTTGTTGTCTCAGAACCCAAAGCCACTCTTTCTGAGTGAGTGGCTTAAAAACCCTGTCCTAATGGCTCCTTAGCCTCTAAACCCTGAGCAATAAGCTCAATAAGCTTATATTAGCTTATTTCTCCAAAATGCTTCAAAAATGAACTCAATTGGACTTTTATGAACTGAATTCAAATGAAAACAGTATGTAAGGGCTTATAACAAGTTTTAAACTGAATTGGAGCTTATTAACAAGAATAAGCTCTAATGAGCTTATTGAGAGCTTATTGAGTAAAAAGAGCTTAATTTTTCATTAAAACTGAGAATTACAAATGCATAAGAGAAATTAACTTGAAAACACTTTAAACTACTTTTAAAACTACACTAAAACGACATAAAACTGAACTAAAAACTTAATTCTTTGCCACAATGGCTTACAAGGCTTTTATAGCAAAAAAATACAACTAGGTCTTCTTTTCTTCTCTCTTGCTGTTGTGCTTGTTTGTACTCACATAAAAGGGATGTGTTTGTTGTGTGAGAGGTTCACAGCCTCTAATCTTGGCCTTTAATTCTTCCATGGTCAATCTTGGACGTCGAAATGAGCTTAGGGGGTTGTGAGATTGCCAACATGGCACCTTTGTAACTGGGAAAGGTGGTGGAGGAGGGGGAAAATGAATATCCATGGGGGAATTGGGTTTTCAGGGTAAAAGGAGGGTGGCGAACCCGTGAGTTGTTTTGGGAGGGAAAAACGAGCGGGAAATTTGGTTATACAAAGGTTGGGGGAGAGACAGAGTGAAGGTTTGGGCAAATGGCAAGTTTGGCCCTTTTAGGTTATATGTTTCATTACACATTTCGTCCTTGTGGTTATATAACTTTTGGGGACTTGGCAAAACAAGTCCCCAAGAGTTATATAACTCTTTGCACAATTCGTCCTTGGTGGATACAACTCCTTGGACTTGGCAGAACAAGTCCTTGGAGTGTATCTTTGCAAAAATGACAGAATGCACCCTTGTCTTCTTTTTTCTATTTTCTTCTTTATATATAAGTTTAGGGATTGACAATTTCAGTCCCTAAACTTATATTTTCTTGACTTTGGCCTCGGGGTTGACTTGGGTTGACTTTGACTTTGACCAGTTGACTTTTCTGTTGACTTTTTGACTTGATTGACTTTCCGGCTTTGATTTGGCTTTGTCTTTCACGGTCTTTTCCATTCCGAGTCCGGTTTTGTCGTTTTGGCTTTGTTTTTCGTCATTTTCTTCTGCACAATACAATTAGCAAAACAAGCGTATCTTTGGCATTTTAAGTCCGTTTTTGGTTATTTTAGCTTGTTTTTAAAGGTAAAAGGTATGTGTATTTAAGCACATACCAGCCACACTAACATAAAATTCATGTAACCATTGGATGATTAATAGTCACACAAAATACACATTTCTTCAATTTAAACACCATATGGTCACACTTATTAACACTTTTGGTCACTTTATGCTTAATTGTATGTGACTAAATACCCAAAACAAACTTGCTTTGTGTGACTAAATATTACAAAAGGCCACACAAACATAAAATTCATGTGGCCATTGGATGATCAATAGTCATACAAAATACACATTTCTTCACTTTAAACAGCATATGGTCACACTTATTAACACTTTTGGTCACTTTATGCTTCGTTGTATGTGACTAAATACCCAAAACAAACTTGCTTTGTGTGACTAAATATTACAAAAGGCCACACTAACATAAAATTCATGTGACCATTGGATGATCAATAGTCACACAAAATACATATTTCTTCAATTTAAACATCATATGGTCACACTATTAACACTTTTGGGCCACATGTAATGCTTAATTGTATGTGACTAAACACCCAAAAGAAACATGCTTTGTGTGACTAAATATTACAAAAGGCCACACAAACATAAAATTTATGTGGCCATTGGATGATCAATAGTCACACAAAATACACATTTCTTCACTTTAAACACCATATGGTCACACTTATTAACACTTTTGGTCACTTTATGCTTAGTTGTATGTGACTAAATACCTAAAAAAACATGCTTTGTGTGGCTAAATATTACAAAAGGTCACACAAACTTCAAATTCATGTGGCCATTGGATGATCAATAGTCACACAAAATACACATTTCTTTAATTTAAACACCATATGGTCACACTTATTAACACTTTTGGTCACTTTATGCCTAGTTGTATGTGACTAAATACCCAAAACAAACATGCTTTGTGTGGCTAAATATTACAAAAGGTCACACAAACATAAAATTCATGTGGCCATTGGATGAATAATAGTCACACAAAATACACATTTCTTCACTTTAAACACCATATGGTCACACATATTAACACTTTTGGCCACTCTATGTTTAATTGTATGTGACTAAATATACAAAAAAACATGCTTTGTTGGTTGTACATTGTTTACGGTCACTAAATTGTACCTATTTAGTCACACAAAAAACGTGGATACGGACACTAAAGCTTTCTTATGTGTGACTAACTCGAATGCGTGACCGTAGGTGACCTACGGCCGCGCGACCTTTTGTCACACACGAAACTTTTCGCGTGTGTGACTATATGTATATAGTCACACATTTTTTTGTGTGCCCATACCACTTTTTTTGTACTAGGTACACATGCTTAAAGGCTTGTATATTTATTTATATGTAATCATTACATATAATTAGGGTTTTTGATTAAACGTTAACTTTAAATGCTTGTTTTTATATAACGATTTTTAAAAAAGTACTAAATGGATAATGTACTTGGTAAAATGAGATATTAAGATATAGACTTGACAACGTTTAGGATGTTTTACATGATGTAAACATAGAAAAATGGCAAAGATAGATTTCGTGAGCTCGTTATCTTAAGAAAAGTATACTAGGTATATCATAATGGAATGGAATAAAATGAAAAATATTCCCGTGAAAAAGGTTGTACTTAATATAGTAAGTAGATATTACATTGATGAAAATACTGGAAAATTACGGGTTGTTATACCGGCCGTGTAAAAAGGGTGGCCCCTTAATTAATTAAGGTGACCGCCCATCTGCAAAGAAAACAGACCCTCTCCTCGCAAAACCAATTACCAAACACCCATTTTCCTCTCCCTCTTCTCCCTGCTACTGTGTGACGAACACACACACTCAAAAACCATAAAATCCAATTCCCAAACTCAAATTTATCCAATTCGCAATGGGGGGGGTGGGGGGGGGGGGGGTGGGGGGGGGGCAATCACCTACAACTCGCTTAACAACCCCTATTGTAAGATTTCATATTACTTTATCTTTTTCATTTTCATCAAATTTTGTTCTCAATCAAAATTGGGTATTATTATATTTTTTTGTGTCATTTGATTTTTTGATTAGAACTAGGAAATCCATAACTACAATGGTTCTCGTAGACATAAGAATTCAATACATTCATTAGAATTGAGTCACAAAAATTTTTTTATTCGAAAATTTTATAAATATATATACATATTTTTCATTTTTTTTAATTTTGTAACAGAGTTTATACATTTTTGATTCATGCCAAAAGCACGATTAAAACAACTACTAGCGTTGACCCTCGATACATATCATCCTAAATGTATACTTTTCGAATCAACGGATAATGTGTTATAAAAATAAAGGGGTGTTTGGTTCGTTTATTATGATCAATTTTTAGAGTCGAAATGACCATCACTATAGCTTTGTCACGTGTATAAACACTTAACGAACTTGTATAAGTCATCAAGATATATAATTCATATATATATTGATACATTTTTATGAAAGGTATAAAATAAAGGGGCGTTTGGTTTAATATTTTAAAACATGGTTTTGAGTCAAAACAAACACTATTTAACTTTTGTCAAGTCAAAAATAATAAAACTTATACTTGTCAACAAAATATATGCTTAACGTATAGTTTTCAACATGCTTAAACAAAATTTTATATTAATAAGGGAGTGTTCAGGTCTTTGTCTTGATGTTGAAATATATAACTAATATATATTCTTCGACATCCTAGATTAAGTCAAAAATAAATTAAGGAACATATGGATCACTTCTTAGGGTTTTACTTTTAGAGTCGAAGTAATCCTTGTCCCACATTTGTCATTTTTCAAAACTTCATTTTATTTTCTTTATTATATTTTTTCTTTTGTAACATATTTATTTTGTATGATACTTGTTTAGGTGACAAAAATGCCGAAAGCTACTACCACCGATATATCTCTCACTAAATCCTACATTCCAAAAGTATCCAAAATTCCTGGCATCTCCCCTACTATTGCCTAATTCTACAAACCTATTGAAAACCGCAACATTCACGAAGGTCGTGTTGTTAATCAAGCCTACTATACATCCAACAATATCGAGCGTCTTTTTACTAACATCCGCTTCAATTGTCTTTTTCAAATCAACAAACCGATTATTTCGAGATTCATTCTAGAATTCTATAGTCAAGTCACGGTACAAACCAATGACTATGGCTATCTTGTCATCTCTTTTATGATTCAACATGAATTCATAACTCTTACTCTCGCTCAATTCGGTCAAATCCTCAAAATTCCATATAATGGTCAAGCCGTTTTTACAAGCGAGTGGGACCTTGCATCTCTTGAATATTCTCAAGAAACCAAGGAACCATATTGCATCGATCTTCCTACTCCCAACGACATTCGTTGACTTCTTGAATTGGAACGTGTCGTGGTAGACCGTACCATTAAAAGTCAAACCGTCACTCTCAATCCAAATCAAATCCTTACCAAAGAACTAAGCCCCGACATGAAGCAATGGGAATGACTCATTCGAGAGAATGTGTTCGGACTAGGAGGACATCAGGACTGTCTCCCCGCTTATCTTGCTCACATGTTGTATTGTGTTGTTGCCGAAGCACAATACAATCTTGCTTATTTCTTTGTCAAAAGAATCAAATGTGTCAGAGCTACTCCAATCGTAAATCTTCCATATGGCATGTTTTTAACTCGTCTTTATCGACACATCATGGAAACGTATCCTCATCTTGACAATGGCATCTATGACATTATTAATCGAGTCATGCGTCCTTGCCCGTAAAAACACTCGAGACCTTGATGTGATCGTGGCCAAGGCAGTCCTTTCAGTCTCCCTCTTCATCCTTCTTCATTCAAGGCACGTTCTTCTTCAACACGATGATGATGATGATGTCGAAACTTTTAGAGCAAGTACTCCATCTTCTACCACCTATCTTAAACTCTCTTTTTCTAATATGAGACTAAAAACTACCATTATAGCACTTCCTCTTCCGAGCAAACTGTATGAAACTCCTTTTGCACGCAAACCACCTTGCTCAAACCAAAAGAATGAATGCATGTCGTAGATGCGAGCGTGGGTTCAAGTCATTTGAAAAAGGCATTAAAAGGAGAACGTGTTTGCAAGAAGAAGAATAAGATTTAGGAGAGAAATTAGGCTAGATAGACTCATGTGGTTTAAGACAATTGTTAAATTGATTATGTGCATGTTCTAAACATCTTGTGTGGTGATTATCCTATTTATTTGGAAAGACTTGGTTATTAGTTATCTTTAGATACTTATTTGCTATGATGATTTAAACCTTTGGTTGTTTTGTTTAATGGACTAATTATGCTACTTTGGTTTCATGATTTGTTGTGTTTATTACATGCTATATGATTAAAGGTGCTCATAAAACTCAATAGGGCTTGCTGCAAATAAACTACCAAAATAGAAATACTCACACAAAAGTTCTGAGAAAAATCATTTTTCTGTAAAAATTGGAACCAGCAGAGGGCGGCCCCCTTAATTTATAACGGGCGGCCCCTTATCTTTAAGGGGACCGACCCTTAATTAAGGGGACCGCCCTAGTAAATCACGGGCAAAACAGTATTTTTCTTGCTTTTTGACCCTCTTTTACCTAGTCTCAGCTATCTTTGCCCATAATGCTCGAACATAATTTGGAATAACTTAAACTAGTTCAAACTTATTCCATTTGCAAACCAGTTCCTTCTCATAAATCCCTTCTAAATGATCATCTCCAATACACCATTTTCTTCATCATTCATCAACCATTATCAACATCCATGGCATCTACTAGAGCTTCCTTTTCCAAAGTCTCCAAGAGACCAAAATCTACATTCATTTCCACCAAAAATTAACCAACCCCCCTGTGTGGGGATTTAAACCCACGATGAACAAGAAACTCTATCACCACACTTCAAATCTCATCACCTCAGTGCTCCTAATGCCATCATTCATAACACCATCAACCAAAAGATAACTTTTTCAACATCCATTTGACTACTTACCCATATCACCAACCGCGTTAAACTTCACTTTCACCTAATGGTTACTTGAACCCCCAAACTTCTCATCCTCAATAGTTTCTACCAACACCTCCAACTTAAGAAAAATGCATTCAATGGACATCATTCTCACCCTTCACCATTAACCACATTTGATGTCCAATGTGTACTCCATTAACCTTTACACCACCTTTCCTTTGGTATATCCCATTCTTGAAACCTTCTCTGAGGCACTTGGAGATTACATGTTTGTGTTGCATTCACATTCGTTACTTCCTAATTTGGATTGAGTCGGATATAAACTTCAACTATATGTTTTCCTTTATATTGAAACATATGCATCTACACAACCACTTAACTATCATCCCTCCTCCCTCAATCATCTTACCCAAAAACTAAACTACGTCTAATGGTTTGTTTCTCAAATAATTGTCCATCCATCATTTTGCAAGCGAAGCCCTTTAGAGCTTTCTTGTTATTGGACTTTTTTGTTGTTTAAATTTTTCCTAATGAATGTTTGCATGTTTTATTTTCCTTATGTATGGCATGAGTGTGGTTCACACACTTTTTACTTTTAATGGATGATTATTGTTGGATGTATTTTATATTATGCCATATTTTCTTCTTGCTACATGTATAGAATATTTTTTGTATTGTTCTAACTCGTTTTGTAGCCATAGAAACCATAGATCGATTCTAGTGCCCTTTCAACCGTGGGGGAGCACACATCAAGGGGAGCTTCTTATTCCTGTTCTATTTACTAGCATTTCTCGACGACTGCTGTTTTTTGATTCTACAAAACGGAGGGAGAAATGTCATAAAAATCATAAATTAATAGTTTAAAAATAATTTTAACATTTAATGATTTTAAATTTAGTAATCATCAAAAAGAGGTAGATTGTCTGATTAGAAATTATGTCTAATATATGATTAATAATATTCTCTTCACATGCTTTAAGTTTTGATAATCACAAAATATAAAAACGTTCAATGTAAAATTAAACGTAAACAAGTAATTAGTAGTAAATTTTCATTTCGAAAATTATATCACTTAAAGGTATGAATAAATAATTGCTTAATGCATTTAAAGATCAAGAAGGAAATTTATTGATTTCAACCTCACACTTTTAGACACAATGTTGTAAAAATAATTTATAAACATTACAAAACATTTTCACAATTAAAAGAAATGTTTTATTCAAAATTAAACATTTTGAATTTCAAATTTTCGGACACTAAATCGGATAGAAATGTTCTAGAAAAAATTCCTTCCTTACAAAAGACAAAACTTTTTAGGGGGGGAGCACCCTAGTCTAGGGCGGCCCCCTTAAATACACGGGCGGCCCCCTTAATTTTAAGGGGGACCCGCCCACCTATGTTCAAGGGGACCGCCCATAGGGTAGACACCCCTATAGTTCTGGTCTATAAATACTCTAGACTTTTCCCCTATATTTTCTCACTTTTTTCACTCATTCTTTATGATCCTTAAAACAACCCACACATATCATTTAAAATCTTTGATATCTATCATAAAGCCTTTGTTTCCAAGTGATCCACATGCTTAATACCACAAGTACAACGAGAAGAATACTTTTTTCCCTTCATCAAATGAAGAAAGTATTTCACCTAAAGATGTGTATTGCTACTCTTGTTGCACTCCATATCTAATTTGTAAATCATTTGTAAATCTGTAAAGTTGTGTAGTAGTATAAATCTTGTGATTGTTGTAAGTTAGTGAATCTAGTCGATTTAACCAAGTTGTGATAGTTGGTGATGAAAGTAGAAGTGAAGTAGTGAAAGTAGTGGTGTTTCTGTTGAAGAAAATAAGATGTGAAGAAGAAGTTGTTTGTAGTTATGAACGTTTGTGTTGTGAAAGTAGTTGTAAAGATAGTGAGAAGTTGTGAATTCGTGATAGAGTGGTTCTAGCTAGATTATAACTCTGACATCTTGCTTGTGTCAGGAAAAGTAATTTAAGCGAAAAGTTGGTGTACAGTTTTCTCCCTCTTAAGGGAGTTTGTTGACATAGTAAAGAAAACTCTCTAGTTTGGTGCTCGAGGAGTGATGTAGGGGAGAGGTGCTTTCGTACCGGGGAACCACTATAAATTCTCAGCGTTGTGGTTTATGTGTTCTTTCTCTTATATCATTGTCTTGCCTTTTTTTCTCATACATCCTATTAGTGGTTTTGATAAGTATATTGTTTATATTGAGTAAGTGTTGAATTCACATAAGTCGATCTAGTTTTTATTAACAAAATAAACTTAATTAAAAAGCGGAGTAAAACTATTTCAACCCCTTTCTAGTTTTCCACAGATACTTTAAAGTTAATAACATGGCATGTAGCATCCAATAAGATTATAGTATCTGTATTTCACTATATCAGAAAGGTCACTGCAAGTTCCTTACAGGAATCTGAAATTGGAGTTCTTCAATTTCATCCATTTGGATTCGGATCCTCTCATTTCCCGTGTTGATTGTGCTTCTATTTTCTTTGAGCAGCAACATTTTTTCACATACACGTTTATACACACCAATGGCTTCAATAGACGTTGGATGTGTTGGGATTTTATATTGATATAAACAATATATTTCTACGAGTACGAAGCGGATAGATATAGTTTGATGTGTATAGATTAACAAATAAATAACACTTACTCCCTCCGTCCCATAATTATAGTCCACTATTGACTTTTGAGGTCTTTATTTTGCAACTTTGACCTTAATTATTATCATTTGTGTTATATAAAATTTGATGCAAAATATATGAATGGATTGGGTTTTAAATATATTTTTCATAGGTATAGTTTTTATCAAGTATTATATAACACAAACAAATATATTTAAGCTCAAAGTTAAAAAATAAAGACTTCAAAAGTTAATAACGGGCTATAATTATGAGATGGGGGGAGTATTTGCTAATCTTTAATCAATCGAGTTACTAAAACAATTGATGTTCATGATCTTGGATCTTAGATGTTGAACCCTAAAAGTGATTAATACAACCACCTCTAAAGGTTGCTCACAATACATGTCAAGGGAATACGTTAGAATGCTAGTGTTTGCTTCACGATTAAACAATAGAACACGGTGTTTTTGTTTATGGATCTTGGCGTCACATGATCGAATCCCGCAAGGGGATTTAATATCGATCGTATAAACAAGGAGGAAAAGTAATTTGCATGCCATATAATAGCATACGTATGGAATCACTTTCGTGCATGCATTCATGCATGCATGTGATTATCTTTTCTGTTTGTCGAGCACATGGAGAAAGAGAAAACATAATATGGGTTTTAATTGTTTTGTGTCGTGTGACTTTTGGGTATGATGTAATGGTATGTGCTTAATTACATATACCTTTTTCCATTAAAAACAGACTTAAATGACCAAATACAGACAGAAATTGCCAAATATATGTTTGTTATGCATTTGTATTGTGCAGGAAATGGATATCACAAAAAAGGACGAAAAACAAAGCCAAAAAAACGACAAACGTGCATGAATGGGAAAAGTGTTGAAAAGACAAAGTCAATCGAAGCCAAGTCAGTCTAGTCAAAGTCAAAATAGTCAACAAAAAGTCACCCCGACGACAAAGTCAAAGTCAACCAAAAGAGAAAAGCAAACTTGAGGGTACAAATTTTTGTACTATACCATTGTTATGGAAGGGGGAAAGGATAAGATTAATACTACAAGGGTTAAATTTGCAATTCAAGGAAAGTGTAACTTGAGGGGGAGCTTTCTGTCTCCATACCCTTAAAGTTGCATTTCAATAAGGACCACATGTAAATTACCTCTATTCAAGTTGAGGGGGGCATTTCTGCCAAAACCTATTACTGCTGTACACACAAGGACGTATTTTGAATAACCTATATAATTGTGGGGGCCTTTAATGTGTGTGGAAATACCCCAAAAACCATTACCCTTTAAAACATTTACAACTTTTACCCTTTACCCCAAATCCCTTTTCACCCTTCATCCCTAACCCACTTAACCCAGCTTAAACCAAATTTCCCGCCACTTGATTATCTTCCCCAAACAACACCCGTTTTATTCCCCCACCTCGAAAAACCCTTGGATAAAACCTCACCCCCTCTAACTACCTTCCCCTGTCATTGTTGCATTGCCAAGTTGCAATCCCACGCCTTTTTCAATATGGTTATTGCTCATTCGTATGGTGAGATGAATTTAAAAGAAGCATAAGTGATATGGAAGGCCAAGATTTGAGCTTTGTTTGCTCATCACCAAACACAAACACAACAAACTCATATGCAAAGAAGATTTGCTGGCTATAATTAACACGGCCCATGACGCACAAGAAAGAGATCTCTTTATCTAGTTTTAGTTCGTCTTTAATTTTCAAGTCTAGCTTTTGTACGAATTTTACTTTGTTAAGCTTATTTTACAAGCATTGTACCCGTTAAAAAGTTAATGAAAGTTCTGTTGTTAAGTTAAAATTTCCTCAGTTATTAATTCCATTTTCACTTATTCATACAAATCATCAAAAAGAAAATACAAAATCTGTCAAAAGGAAGGTAGCATATGCCCAAATTTGTGGATGGGCTATGGTTTTAGTAGCTACATGGGTGACAGAGCATCATTCGGTGTGTTGTGATGGATGAATTCATTACAGTGAAGACTTAATGAAGGCTTTTAAGTTCCACTTTATGTTCCATTTTATTAAAATAATTTACTGTTGATTGCTTATTTTTGTCTTTTGTGCTTATTTCCCTTTTTTTCCTGTCAACTTGTGCTTATATACACTCTCAATTGCTTGTTAGTTAATACTCCAGTCCAAACCTCACCCAAATTGCCTAAAACTTGGATTTCTAAGACATTAAGGGGTGTTTTGGCCATTAACAGCCAAAATGGGTCAAATGGAGTTTTTTAAGGGGGTTGAGAACACTAAGTCAGTTCTTAACTAGCAATGTAATTAGCTGCTGCTGAGTTTTCCAATATTGTTAAAGTTCAGATTATATTTTTAAATGGTTAAGCAAGTCATGTGTTAATATTTGTAGTGGGTTCATAGTTTATTGACACTGCTTCTCAGCTTCTTAAGATTTGATTTAAGCATTTGATTTTTGTTGCATTCTATCTTGCTCTAGAGTCTTTAAATACAGTAGAACATACAAGATTTGGTGTGCATTGGTTTTTGTTCTTAGTCCTTGCTGTCAAAGTTTTCTCAAAGTAGACAAAGTCCAAATTTCAATCTAAGAATTAAGCTAGTTAAGAGTTGTTTTAAGAAATGATTTTTTTTGTATAAACCCCTTTATGACTACATTATGATTATTAGCTGTCTTGGCTTATGTTCTTTACATTTTCAACTAGTTCTTTAAGCTTATTTAGGATGCAATGTGCTCTCTTTGTTTTTTTTAGCAAGGGACATTAATCAGAGCTTGCTGATTGTGATTGCTTCTTTCAGGACCAGTTTTTTAGCTATTTGTGTTTCTAAGGGATTTTCTTTTGCTGATAAATTAAGCTTGTTGGTTAAGCTTTTGAGATTTATAAGCCATTTTGGCTTTAGTTTCTATTTTATAGCTTAAAATTAAGCTTGAAAAGCCCCTAAAGCTGTTTGGCTCTTTATCTTCCCCTGGTGCTAGGCAGTGGTTTTCAAACCACTTATTTTGGCTTATTTGTTAAATTTAGTTTAAGTAAAGTGCCATTTTTCAGAGAGCCAATAAGCTCTTTAATAAGCTTCTTAGGAAACGCAGACCTTTGGAGCCCCCTATGCTGATCATTTTCTTAAGCCAATAATATAGCTAAATTTGTCAATATGTTATGCTAGTTTTAGGATTTATAGTTTGCAATGCTTATTGTTAGCTTATTAGCTTTAGCTTAGGGCTTTAATTTTGTTTTTCTTGATTCATTAGGTGTAAGTTATCCTTTAGTTGCTTTTTATTTATTTCATCTTTTGCTTATTTAATACTAGCGCATTAAATTTTAAAACTAGCATGATAACTTTAAAGTTGTTTGGCTAAGATTATAGATATTTATGTGGCTTATTTATTGAGGTGCTTATTGGTTTTAAATTGTTCTCAAGCTATATTGCCTGTGCTTTTTTTGTTTGTTGGTATTTTCCTTTTTATCTAGCTTAAATTTGTCTAAAAATCCAAAAAAGAAAAAAAATAAGAGCTCGTAAGTTATTTAAGACAATTCTGTCATTTTAAGCTCATTTTCCAGCTTTTTATAGCTTTTGTAAAAACTTTTAGTTATTCAAAAATTGCTTATTAAAGCCCTTGTTAAGTTTTGTAAACAATTTAAAAATAAAAAAGGGGATGAAGGCCAAAATCCCCGGGTGAGCAAGACTCGAACCCGGGACCTCAAAGCCCTCAACCCTTATAAACACAACACACACTACCGCTGCGCCCTTGGGTCTTTTCTGTTAGACCTTTGGGCGCTTTGGTATTTAAGGGTGTTTTGCCCCATAAGCTTTATAAGCTGTTGAGCTTATTTTGACAGCTTATTTGATAAGCTGGTCAAGCCAGCTTATTTTTCTTAGGACCGTCACACTTTCAAGTATTTTTTGTAAATTTTTCAGATTTTTATAAAATCTTTTAGTATTTTTTATAATTTATTTTCTTTTTAAACTTTAAAAAATCATAAAAAATAAAATATTAATCAAAAAAATATAAACTTTTTTTTAAAAATTTTCTTTTTTCATATATCTTGTAGGAAAAATATTAAAACTTCTGTAGGGTTAATTTTTAAAAATTTTAATTTCTAAAAGAACGGGTTTCGACCCGGTTTTTGTTTTGACTCGTTTTTGGGTCAAACGACCTCCGTTTTTAGTCTAGTTTTTTTAAACTTTGTTATTTGTCATCTAGAATCTATTTTAGCTTTTAAATTGCAAAATTTAGGTTTTTGACCCTCGTTTTTCGTGCCCGTTTTAGGATTTAAGTTATTTAGCTTTCGTTTTTAGGTTTAATTAATTTGTTTTTGCATCTTTAATCTTAGAAATAGAAAAATCAATCATAATTTAGTCATATTCAAACACCGATCATCAATTCGTCATTCGATTTTCCATTCAAGCCTCGTTGGGACATTCCTCATTTTCATAAGTTTCATGTTTATCAGGTGGGATACCAATAGTTTCCATGGATTTATGATATTCGCTAAAAAAACTCTATTGTTTCTTCTGCAATAGTCTCCTCAGCAATGCATCCCTCTGGTTTATTTCTGTTTCGCACGTGTCCTTTAATAACCTTCATACATCTTTCGAAGGGATACATCCACCGAAAGCATATGGGACCACATAATTTTACCTCCCTAGTTAGGTGCATAGTCAATGTATCTATATCCAAAAAATGATAGAGGAAAAGACTTTTGAGTAGGCACAGTGTCACTTTACGTTCTTCTTGATCTTATCTAGGTTCTATTTGCAATATGATTTCTTGCTACATATCGGATTTAAAGAAAAAGCAAATACATTGATAACTTGCATGTCGTGGTGTGGGTACACTGACTTGAACATATGCAAATGGGCCAAACTCTTTGCATTAGCATGTCATAGTCTGCGATTTAAGGCCATTGAGCTACTTCTACAATTTAGGTTGACCAAACTAGAGATAATTTCAACAATAGCCTTCTAGTACCTGATGTTGTGTAAGTTTCACATAAAGATGTTTCTTTTTCAGCATTTGTTAATGTGTAACGGCTGGAGATGGTAGTGTTGTTTTCGTCTCATCTTGCATAGCAAAACAACTCTTAGTTTTACCCACCAACTCAGATTACAGATCCAATCGAGCATTCAATCCATCTTTCGTCTTTCCTGGAACATGTAGCAGAGTTCCGACTATAGTCTCAGCAACATGCTTTTCTACATGCATAAAATCAATACAATGTGGACCAGGATTATGCCTCCAATACTTAAGTTTTCAATACCAAATGTTGAATTTCTTCCAATACACACCGTTTTGTCCATTTACTTGCACTTGAAACTACCTCTTCTATGTTGTGGTGTTTATTTTCTGCTTTTGAATCTTAACACCTCTGCCTCTCGTATCTTCTTGGTTTTCTGATGCATTATTGTTTGTTCGTTTTCCTTTTCCCTACTTATTTTCAATATGTTTTACCTTGTTGTATATTTGTTCCTCGGTCATTGGAATTGGAGCCTGGAGAAATTCTTGTTGTTCCAATTTAAATGCCTTATTTTTGCTTTCTGAACATGGTTATATGGTAGATATCGTCTGTGACCAACATAACTTTGCTTGGATGAGGCAGAAAGTCTAACACAGTTTGTATCTTTCCCACATACTACACAACCTTTGAATCCACTGTACGGGCAGCCATATAATTTTACCAAGTGCCACGGGTTAATCTTTTTATATGGTCCATATCACAACGGCACGTAGATTAAGTTATGCTTTTGTGGGAAGCATCATACCGTAACAACCCTATCTCGATTCTAAGGTATGTAGATCATCAACCAACGGTTCTAAAAAACATCGATATCATTTCCCAGGTATCCCGATATTAATACCGAAAGGTTAATAAACTTTCTTTTCATACACAACCATGGAGGAAGGTTGTATATGACTGTTAAAACTGGCCATACACTATGATGCCTGTTTCCCATGTTGATGTGCAAAAAATCAGCCGATATTTCCTAGCCGTTGATTTCTTGTATCTCTGCGATTTGCGGGTATTTCTCATCTCTTGGATTGCTTACTATGTCTTCTATTTTACATTTTTGAGTTTACTTCTATTCTTTATTTATTATAATTTTTATATTTCATATTTTTTATCTGTTTTTTCTCATAAGCCGATGCTTGGTGAATCTTGGGTGACGTAATACACCATCTGTTATCCTCCGTATCACGTGTCATCTTAAATCTTCTGAAATAATTTCTATCTTAAATAGTCGTTCCAGTCTTGGTATGATTGGAAAGTATGACATTACCTTTGCTGGAATGTTTTCGTACACTTTCTTTGTCTTATTATCCACCTTCCATCTTGATGTTCCTCAAGTTTGACACGCAGTCAGATCCTTGTCATTCTTCCAGTAAAGAAGGCAGTTGTTGATACATACATGTATCTTTTTGTATCCTGATCCCATCAATCTCATAACTTTTTTGGCTTGATTAGTTTTTTCCTCTCCATTTCGTTAGCAGGTAGGTAGCATTTTTTTATCAAGCTAGTTAATTCAGTGAGAACTTATCGAGCTCCAGTATTTACCCTTCAAGTTGAGTATGTTTACTATTGTGCGACAACTTTGTAAAGTCAGGACATACTCGTAAAGAGGCTTCTCTTCGTTCTAATAATAGTTCTTGAAACTGGATTATAAGGTATCCACATCAAAATTATCTTTTGTAGCATTAACCATTTCTACTATTGATAGGGCAATTGTTGGAAATATAGCAAAATCCATGTTCGTAACAAACTCTGTTGTTAGCATTACAGGTTTTGGGGCACTTATTGTGGCTCATCCTATTCTCTATGTTTAGTCCACTTTGTGTAGGTTATAGCAATCCCTGTCCGTATAATTTGGTTACCGCACTTCCTCCACTTTTATTGCTCTTGTGGTTTAATCTATTTGGTTCAACGGACATGGAATGTAAATATGTTTTTTATTAACTTGTGGGTCGATGTTCCCCGTCTTCTGCAAGTTGTGTACTGCATAATCAATAAACGCTGCTACTCCATCAACATAAGATTTGCTGATCCTATTAGTTTCCATCCATGACTTGTCCATGTTTATAAATGTGTCTCTGCAGGTCACCCCATCGTTAGTTTAAAGGTCCGGTGAACAAATACCAATATAAACTCACAATATAAGAACAGATTCTGGTAACTTGACATTTATTTTTTCAATTAAGATAGTTGGTTGAGGCTAATTTATAGCTTTTTCAACCACTCATTCCCCTTGTAAATATCACCCATCCAAGAACCTTAATTCATTTAGTCCCAATTCTGTTCAAAATGTTCATGTGTTAATAGCTTAACAGGGCTAGCTTATATATTTTAAACCAATTAACTAGCTAATTTTACAAGAAATTATGACATTATTTACAAGAAGAATCTCCAAAAGACAAATGTTCAATTACAGCATAATCACGACATTTTCATTTTACTGGAATCATAAACACGGTTTTTTTAGAACGGATGGGTACAATAAGGAAATTCAATACTTACTAGTGGTGACGGGAGTGGTGGGTCTATGATGGGAGAGTGACAGCGACAAGAGAGTGACGTGATGAGAGCTGTGGTGGTGACAGGATTTGTGGTGAGATGAGAGGGAGTTGTGGCGGGTGACAGGAGGAGTTGTTTCTGGGGAATATGATTAATGATTTTTTGGGGGAATAATTATCACGAATTTTACGAAAATTTTCAAGAAATTATCAGAGGAAAATACCTTTTAGCCACGATACTATAGAGTAAATGTTGCAAAAATCCATGAATTCGATTAGAGTTTTGCACGGTCGACCTCCGATAGTCTTTTGTAATCATTTAGCGGGATTAATCGGAGGAGAAAATACTTTTAGGCCACGAATATGTTGTGATAAAGTCTTTTTAATTGTTTACACCAAAAATTTAACGTATAATAGTAGCAAAGAGTTTAAAAAATAATGAATCGATAGTCGGGCGATCGGGGACCTGCCTATCGTTGTAATCGTTCTAAGGGATTAATCGTATGGTTACTCTGGTCGACACTCCCTGTTTACGACACATCCATGACTAGTGACAATGGTTAATTAACATGGTTGTAGTGGGGCTTTAATTATAATGGAACCCCAATGCATGACCGGGTGATTCATGGATAATCTTATGGGTAGATCATGGGTCATGTTGCTTTAGGATATCATTGGTCACACTTCAATATTGACTCATATGGTGGTTTTTCCAATTATACATTGGGTTGTAGTTGCTTAGAGTGTCATGTTACGACACATCCATGACTGGTGACAATGGGTAATTAATGAATCATGTGCATTGGGTTGTAGTGGCTTATATTGTAATGGAACCCATGCATGACCAGTGATTATGGCTAATTCATATGGGTCATGGGTCATGTGCATTAGGATATCACTAGTCACATTCATTAATGGGTATTTGACATCATATGGGTCATATGCATTGGGTTGTAGTTACGCTTAGAGTGTCATGTTACGACACATCCATGACTGGTAACAATTGGTAATTAACATGGTCATTGTGCATTGGGTTGTAGTGGCTTATATTGTAATGGAACACATGCATGACCGTGATTATGGCTAAATTATTATATGGGTATAGTTCATGGGTTCATGTATGCATTAGGATATATGGTCATATTCATTAATGGGTATTTGGACATCATATGGGTCATATGCTTTGGGTATGTAGTTGCGTCTAGAGTGTCATGTTAGACAATCCATGACTAAGGTTGACAATTGGTATATTAAACAATGGGTTATGGGTCATGTGCATTGGGTTGTAGTGGCTTATATTATAATGGAACCAATGCACGGCCGGTGATTATGGCTAATTCATATGGGTCGTCGATCATGGGTTATGTGCATTGGATATCACTGGTCAATTCATTAAATGGGTATTTGACATCTATGGGCGTCGGTCATATGCATGGGTTTTGTAGAGTTGCTTAGAGTGTATGTTACGACATATAATGATGGTGAAAATTGTAATTAACATGGTCATGGGTCATGTGCATTGGGTTGTAGTGGCTTATATTGTAATGGAACCCATGCATGACCGGTGATTATGGCTAATTCATATGGGTCATGGGTCATGTGCATTAGGATATAACTGTTTACATTCATTAATGGGTATTTAACATCATATGGGTCATATACATTGGGTTGTAGTTGCTTAGAGTGTCATGTTACGACACATCCATGACTGGTGAAAATGGGAAATTAACATATGGGTCATGTGCATTGGGTTGACAGTGGCTTCATATTGTAATGGAAAACCCATGCATGACCGGTGATTATGGCTAATTCATATGGGTCATGGGTCATGTGCATTAGGATATCACTAGTCACATTCATTAATGGGTATTTAACATCATATGGGTCATATTAGGGGTGTTCACGGGGCGGTTCGGTTCGGTATGTTGGTAACGTATTTCTAAATTTTTAATTTAAATTAAAAAAATTTAAATTTTGTATTATATAGATGTTTTGGTAGAATCAATTGGTATTATAACTATATGGATGAGTATAACATGTAAGATTACCACTTTTTATTTGTTAATGTCATTAAAAATTGTATTTTTTAAATTAAATTTAAATTGTTTATTAAACTATAGTCACACATTCATTATTAATATAAAAGATACATCTTTAATTGAGCGTCTCAAATTTATATAATCAATGTAAAATTTATCAATAATTAAAAAATTTTAACTTTTTAATTATTTAAAATTTTAGGCCAAATTGCAGCCAAAAAATTTTAAAATTCACATTGAATATGGACGGTATATTTTCCTAATTTCAGCAATAACACTTTATTCATCTCTCCCAAAAAAAGGGTGCAACCAAAACAGAAGAATAACATCTTTTTACACCATTAATTACCTTTTAATTATTTTGCTTTTATCATTGCTTGCTGAATCATGGAAACTGTAAGCCATGATAACAGGCATTTTGGTTAATTATGATAATGAAAATGAAATGAAATGACGATTTAGAGATATCAAATCAGAGGAGTATATTGAGGATGCGCATGAGGATATGAAAACAAACCATTCAAATGGTTATGCTTAAGAGGGGGCATTAACCAAAGTTATGCAAGTTTCGCAGGAGCTGTGTATATGGAAACCGGTGGAAGGTAAAGCTAGCTGTAACATTCGATGCATTGGAATATGATATCAGGAAAACACAAAAAGCATTGTTTTCGAGTTTTTTAAGGGACACATAGGTCCGTGAGACATCATAGCGTTTTGCAGAGTCTATCTGGAGGAAGGTGGGTCCAGAAGCAAGAACATTAAACTATGGGATAAAAAATCACGATATACATATACTATTTTTGAACCAGTACTAAATCGCTTCGCAATATTATCTTGCATTTACATTATGTGCAACTAATTTAATTCACAACATTGGTCGTTATCTTTGCTCAAGCGATACTTTGATGTTGGACCTTGACGATCAGGAAGTAGTTAATTGAATCGTCTGGTCAACTTTAAGGAATTTTAGAAGGAAAACTAAGACAAACATACTATTGACCCAACCAGACACACTTTCAAAGCTAAATGAAGTCCCGGCGAAAGTATATTGCAATTTTAAAAAAAAGCCGAAGATTGGGTCAATTTTGAAAACTTACACGGACCACGAGAATACAAGGTTTTAATTAGTCATTTTTTATTTAGTACATATATCTTTCATAACTTTGTGTTTACATATATAGTAGTTATATATAGCAGGCATTACTACATCTTCAACGCCCCTTATGATTTTGTGTTGCAAGGTGAAATCTTTAAAGCTAAAATGGGCGTTTCCAAGTGTGTTTTTCCGCATTACAATAGGGGATAAAAACGAGGTCGATACGCACATGTGAAGAGGAAAATGGTTAAAGATTACACATTTGCACATTTCATTTCATAGCTCATTCTTTATATCGGTTAAACTTACTGTAGTATGTATTTGATGTTTATTAAGATTGAAAACAATTGAACAAGATGAAAGAACAATCGTGGTACACTGTTATGGTTGAAGGTAAGGGAAAACAAAAGACGAAGAATATCAAGATGATGGGATTAGATCAGTGGGAGATAAACTTAAAAGTTTGTCTGTAATTTTTTTTATTATGTTCATTTTTTATAAATAACCTTATTTCCATATATTTTTTGTGTGTGCAGAAAGAAACAGAGGACAAGATCAAAGAAGGAACCTTGCAGGTAGATCAAGGCACTGATGCCATGACCCTTGTATTAGGTAAGGAAATGGGAGGTTATGCAAGAGGAGTGGATAGTGGATAGGACATACAAGAGGTATTTTGATCTTCCACGAAGCAAACAAGCAGCTGATGAAAGAAATTTTGTTACTAGAAAGGTCAACTTTGATGCTGCGAGAACGTGAAACGTTGAAGAGGAAAGAACTATTAATCAAGAGTATGTACGCACGATGTCAACAGTCGGAGGGAAATGGTGGCTAAACTAAAAAAATTAGTTGGCTGCACAAGGGGGCAATAGCACGTCAACCGCCAAACTCAATTGACACCACTAGATGTAAGACATTTTTTATGTTGTTAACAATTTCATTTTTAATTTACGTAATTAATGCGCACAGCACTGATCCTATACATAGCAGGGTAATCTGACCTAATACCGCTAGGACCTCCTTTTATTACACCAAATAAAGACCCTAATGGGTACTTACAATAAGTTTCCATCAATTCTAATCTTTTCCTAATAGAACTTCATGCATATCTTAAGAAGTTAGATATAAACACAAACAGTATAGCTATATATCTAATAGTCTTAACTCAGAGCAACATTAATATACTAACATTTGCAACTAACACTAGCAGTACTAACATTCTGTTACTAGCAACAAACATGACTTGTATATTTTTTCTTCAGTCTTCATCAAGCGTATTAACAAAACCAGCTAGCAGTATCACTAGTAGTACTAAGGAATACTTTAATCCAACACATTCTTAATTTATATTGCATGGTTTTGTCTCCGGGGTGGAAATTTCATCAATAAATAGTAGTGTTGATGAGGAGGGCGAAACAACTGTTGTAGGATGTGATCAGAATGATGCGAGCATTCAAAAGGAAATGCAAAAAGGGTAAGTAATTAATAAAACACCCCCTGTGATTTTTGAATTCAACATACAGGTCTTATACATTTACCGTGTTTTATATGCATACAGGAAACTGTTAAATCTGTGGGAGCTAGAAAAACGACTAGATCAATCCGAAAGGATTCTTCAAGTCAAGATTCCCAATCCAAAGAAAATGTGTCAGTACTACCACAAGTATGTATTTCAACATGTTCATTATTCTTTTGTTTAATTAATTTTGATACATACATGCAACAATATTTTTTTTTAGGCTACATCACGCGCAAAGTGCAGATGTGTGCACTAAAGAAAACAACTATTATTGTGAGGGTACCGTATACAAGAGTGATGGGAATATAATGCTTCATAACAAAGCACTCCCAAAGGATTGCTACAAAGTGTCAATTGATAAATCTCTAGTGGATGCAGCATTTATATCGGATGTAGGACGTAACGGCTGCACAACAGTTTTGGAAGCAGTAGGTGGTTTTGTTGCATGGCCAAAGAATAAAGTTGTTTTAGATCCAAAGGTACATACATGTGTTCTATGAACCTACATATATATAACACTTCATATTTAATTCAGTGTTTGATACAAGGCGGCTTTTGTTTTCTGCAGGCGGAACACACCAAGTCACCCATACAAATGATCACTGGTGAAAACCAAAACTGCACCTAAAGTACAAAAGACTTTTTTACTTTATATCGAGCGCAATAAACGTTTTCGTCTCTAGTGATGCCATGCAAAAGGAAGCTAATAAGAAGAGGAGTCAATGGCCTTAGTTTATTGAGAGTTTTAGTTTATACGACATTACAATTTTTTATATTTGGTTCAGTTATATTCATTCCAGTTTTTATTTGTTATTTGAATTTATTTTGATATATATAATTGGATTTTGATTTGTTATATATTGATTTCTTAAAATGTGAATAAAAGATTGCATATAGGTAACACTTGTTAAAAAAAACAACTTTTTTGGTCATTGTTTGCTTAACTTCTTTGTGTAATAATATTACAAACGGCCACACTAACATAAAATTCTTGTGGCATTGGATGATTAATAGTCATACAAAAATACACATTTCTTCACTTTAAACAGCATATGGTCAACTTATTAACACTTTTGGTCCACTTTATGCTTAATTGTATGTGACTATATACCCCAAAAACAAACTTTGCTTTGTGTGACTCTAATTGTTACAAAAAGGCCACACATACATAAAATTTATATGTGGTCATTGGTATGGATCAATAGTCACACAAAATACACATTTATCACCTTTAACAGCATATGTCAACAACTTATTAAAACACATTTTGGTCATCTTTATGCTTAAATTGTATTGTGGGGACTACACTCATACCCAAAAAAAAACATGCTTTATGTGACTAAATATTACAAAAGGCCCACCACAAACATTAAAATTCATGTTGCATTGGTGATTAAATAGTCACCACAAAAATACACCATTTCTTCATTTTTTAAACCCATATGGTCACACTTATTAACACTTTGGCTACTTTATGCTTTATTATATGTTGACCTAAAATACCCAAAACAAACATGCTTAGTGTGAATAATAGCGGCGCCAAAAATTGATCCGCTCTGACTACACCTTAAAATATATATAATATAATAAAATATCAAATATATAGTAAGAATAGTCTAAAAGCAGAATCAATGATACCGAGAAGTAGTATAGAGCTTTCCCGGGTCGTAAATCCCCAACGAGGCTGGAATGGTAAATCGATACGATCGAAGATTTGAGTTTGAAGGAAGGAATTGGTTTGGGAAGTTGAAAAAGTCAAATTAGATAATAACGGACTAAAACGTTTAAGAAAAACCTAAAAATTATGAAATTAAACTAGAAAACGAAGGCCCGAATCCCGAACAAAAGGGGGAAAACCTAAAATCTTTAAAAATAAGCCTACGAAGAAATTTTCGCTTCTAAACTACTCTATGGACCAAATAACGAAGAATGAAAAAGACTAGACCGAAAACGGAGTTCGTTTGACCCAAAAACGAGTCAAAACAAAATCCCGTACCCGGACCCGTTCTTTAAAAGATGAAAAGTTATAAAAATGACCCTACGAAAAATTTTATATTTTTCCTACAAACTAGATGACAAAAGAAAATTTTATAAAAAAGCAAAATATTTTTTTGATAATTTTTGTATTTATTATGAATTAAATAAACTTTTAACTAAATTAAATTATAAAAAATATTAAACCTTATCTAAAAATTCTGAAAATTTTTCTAAAAATACTAGACACTGAAATAGTCCTACGAAAAATAAGAGACACAAATAAGCTCGACAAATAAGCCCGAAAATAAGCTTATTCAGCTTATAGGCTTATAAGCTCAAAATGTACATAAGTACATTTGCCCTTGAGTCTTTAACGAAAAAGACCCAAGGGCGCAGCGGTATAAGTGTGCACAAAAAGGAGGGGATGTATCGAGGGGTCCCGGGTTCGAGTCTTGCTCACCCGGGTCCCTTGTCTTCCCCTCTTTTTTTTATTTTTGAAAAGTCCAGGGTAGGAAATGTAAAAGATAAAAGTAAAGGGTAGGCGGGCTAATATTTGCAAATTTACACTCTAGTTGAAACGACTAACCTTGAACTATTAAGAAATGACAGAATAAACCCTACGATTTCAGCTTATTTTTGGCTTATTAAAAAAAATGAGATTCAGCAAAAACTTAAAACTACAAAGTTGTTAAACAGCTTATTCTCTACAACATTAACAAAAGGACTTTGCACTTTTATCCACAGAATAAGCTATAAAATAAGCTGAATGTTTCCTGTTACAGAAAGTGAGCTTTTAACTAGCTTTTTGAACTTGAGCTTATTTCTTGCTTATTACTTGATGAAAGTGAAAAAACAAAAGAAACTATTTGTAGCTTAAGATGTGTTTTAAAGGAATCTAAACTAAAATTACTCTAGTTTTAACAATTTTAACAAGAAAATGAAGATGAAAAAGTGCAAGTTCTAATGAAACAGTTTTTTGAGCTTTTTTCAAATAAGCTAAAAAGCTTATTACTAAACTTTAGATTCTGAGATTTTGGAAATAAGCTACTCTAATTATCTAAAATCAACCTAGATAAAAGGTTTTCCAAAGGTTCTTATAGAAATGAAAAATTCAAAGAGGAAGTAAGCCAAATCTCAATGCTGCTGCTATTTGTTGTTGCTGATAAGTTTTGTTGCTGATGCAATTGGCAAGGCACTCAAATACAAGCTACACTTTTAGAACTAACACTTCACTAAATGATCCTAAGTGAACACAAAACAACCTTGAACTCTAAATTGCTTTTAAAATCCTAAAATCTAAAACTCTTATAGCTGAAATTTGCCCTGGTGCTAGTGAAGAGTTTTTAAACTCTAAACTTTGAAATTCTAAGAACTAACTTCTAAGGTTTGTTTAAAACTTTGTTATACAACCTAACTCAGCTAAATGATAGGATTTGACAAAGTAGAGTTGACTTTAAGAGTCAATTTAAGCTTATACCAAACACACCTTAACTAATGTTGTCCAATTCTATTTTAAAACTGAAATAGCTGAAACTTTTTATCTACTTCTATTTAGATTGACTTACTTAAGCTATTTAATAACTAAAATCTACAGCTTATTTGAAAGAAATAGCTAGTTTCTCTATTAGCTTGTTTATTACCTATTTATGACAGAAATGCAAGTATGAAATCTAGATTAGATTTTAACTAAGAAAGCTTAAAACAATGACAACTATTATTTGTCTAAGCTAAATGCATCAGGATTAAGCACAAAAATAAGCAAACAAGCACTGAAATAAGCTAAATGAATAAGCTATGCAAATACTAAAATGGAATTTAGAAAGAGAAACCTGAAATATGAAGAGTCTTCTTCACCTAAACATCCAAGTGAAGAGTTTAGGTGATCCTAATGGCACCTTGCCTCTAAACCTTTGTCAACAAGCTCAATAAGCTAAAATAGCTTATTTCTTCTTTAAGCTTCCAATATGAACAAAAAGCACTCAAGTGATCATTATTTGAATGTGAATTGATGAATTTGAGTAAATGAATGCTTAAAAACAGAATTTGACTAAAGTTGAGCTTATGGAAAGCAATAAGCTCAAACGAGCTTATTTAGAGCTTATTTGATGAAATCGACTTGTAATTGAAAACAAAGACAAGGAAACTTTGAAACTGGATTGATATTACTAAAATGATAGAGTACAAGCTTAGAGAATGAACGTACAAGTGCTTTAAAGCTGTTTTAAAAACTTGAAAGTAAAATGCTTAAAATTGAAAGAAAATACACAACTGAAAATTAAAATAAAAAAACAACAACTAAAAACTAACTACTCTCTTCTGTCTTCTTCTCCCCTTTTTATAAGCTGAGCAGCTTCTTTGTTGTGCTAGTTTGGTGAGAGCAAAACCAACAACAAATCTTGACCGTTGAACAAGCCTTGGGGATTTGTGGGATTTGCCAATTGGGATTAGGGTTTAAGTGGAGGAGGGGGGGCGAGTTTGTCCATGGGGTTTTTGAGGTTACAGGTTAGAAGAAGGGGTGTTAACCCGTGAGTGGTTTTTGTGTTCAAAAGAGGCGGGAAAAAGGGTTGGGGGTGTAACAGAGTGTTTGTTTGGGAGATGGGCAAGGTTAGTCCCTCATGGTTTATAGTGTTATTGCACCCACGGTCCTTGTTGGGTTATAACTTTGGGGACTTGGCAAAACAAGTCCCCAAGAGTTATATGTGTCATTGCAATACTCGTCCTTGGTGTATACAAGTTAGGGGGGTTGGCAGTTTTGCCCCCCCACTTGTCACTTTGAGTATTTTGCACAATCAGCCCTTGTGGTTATTTTTCTCTTTTCTCTTCTAAAATACAAGTTTAGGGATTTACAATTTCAGTCCCTAAACTTGTATTTCTTTGTCTTTTGGCCTCGGGGTTGACTTGGGTTGACTTTGACTTTGACCAGCTGACTTTTCTGTTGACTTTTTGACTTGATTGACTTTCCGGCTTTGATTTGGCTTTGTCTTTCACAGTCTTTTCCAGTCCGAGTCCGGTTTTGTCGTTTTGGCTTTGTTTTTCGTCCTTTTCTTAGTTATCCGTTCCTGCACAACACGATTAGCAAAACAAGCATATATTTGGCATTTTAAGTCCGTTTTTGGATATTTTAGCTCGTTTTTAAAGGTAAAAGGTATGTGTATTTAAGCACATACCAATCATCCTTAAGCATAAAAGAAAAACATACAAAATTATTTCTTAAGAAACCTAGAAACCAAGCTACACTTGTGAATGCAATACCTTGAACTACCTTGAATTGCTCAACTAAAACTACTAAACATACTTTATTTACAAAGCAACGATATTCTAGACCTGATTACGAACGCTGGAATGTCTACTTCAGCATGTGAGGAGTAAGTAGCCCTGAAATTTCTAGAAACCCGACTCTGTCCTTCCTTCCAAATATTTTCTTTAGCTTCTCATCACACAAAATGATCTGCTTGTTTACAAGATCCTAAACAAAAAGAATGCAGGTAATTATATATTCATAGCATTTGTTTTGAGGAAAGCAATTTTTGGATACATCATGATTCATAAGTCTAACATGCATACCCAATAGCAGACAACAGAGAGCATTTTCATTATTCACCTTAATTCACCATACCGTTCCTTCTAAACTACATTTCCTAAACCATGAAGAGCTTTTGAATACTCAACCAACACCTACAATGAACAAAAGAATCATAGAAAAAGCATCATCAAGCAAGGAATAGCACCCATACTCCAAGTGAAGGGTTATACCCAACTAGCTACATTTCCCAACCCTAGATACTCCAATGTCAATCAGTAGCTACATCCTCATTGGTTGACCATTGAGTATAAAATAAGCTGGGCATCACTAGCCAGGGAACACACACCTCCACTTAAAAACCAACCTAACCTCCTCACAGTGTTGTAAAGCCAAGACCAAGAAGTCCCATCTTTCATGACTCTTTATTCAAGGCTGCTTACAACACTCCCAACTTGCTTACCCTACATATCAGGAAACCTTCTTTATGGAATCAACCCCCACAGACTAGTCAAAATGTAAAAACAGACACAATTCCTCCCAAGGCCAATTGTTATGCATAAACACTTGATTAGTACTCAGATAAAGAGACCAAGGTAACACGGCATTGTTATAGCAAGTTGATTTTAAAGTTCATATCTGATAACGGCTCAAATTGGAAAGTACGTTGCTATTACATGCCATTAACCCTAATTTAAACACCCCTTTAGAAAATAGGGCAACTACTAAACAAACCATTATCATCAATCAATCAGGTTCAGACCTCACACATAAGCATTACTAGAAGCTGCAACACTGCCCATAGAGTTTTTAAGAGTTTCTCTTTGACATGAGATATCCCATTTCACTTTAATCTCTTTAACTGCAGCACTATCTTTAACAATTATTCCTGACAATTTGTTTTTAATCATCTCCACAGTGGTCTTAAAGAGGTCATCACAACTCCTTTTATTGTTTCTGAAAACCTTCCCATTTCTTTCTTGCCATATGATATAGATACTAGCAGCAAAAGCAAGCCTTCTTATAATGCTCTTGATATTGTTTTTAGTACCATAATTACATAAGTATTAGGTGATATTCCCCAAATTCAAAATGTCTTCCTCAATACCAGCCAGCAATCTGATTCTATTCCATAACTCAGTAGCAAATGAGCACTGAAACAAGAGATGATTAAGATCCTCAGACTCCTGATAGCATAAACTGCATCTATTAAAGCATGATCACCCTATTTTTTGAGCTTGTCAAGAGTGCACAGTCTGTCCTTCATAGCTAGCCAAATAATGGAGTGTTTGGGAATGCACTGTGAAAACCAAACAACTCTCCACCAATGAACTTCAGGGTAATGGATACATAATTCAGCATTGACTATACTCACAAAGAACTTCATATCTTGACCATTCCTGTTTTTCTAAACTAATTTTTCCTTGGTATCAGCAAGCAGTTTAGGAACTTCTAACTGAGTAATCAAGGGAAACTTTACT
>BQNB010071939.1:3013-30375 GCA_026074375.1 Tanacetum coccineum
GAGTGGTGGGTGAGATGTGTTGGGTGAGAGCCCACTCACGAGTGAAGTGCCAAAAACACAAACCATGCTCACGAGCGAGGTGGGGATAAAAAAAGAAAGAGTGGTGAGCCACTCACCATGCGTGAGTGGTAAACCATTTTTTTCAATATTTTTTATTTGGTTTGTGAGTGTGTGGGTGTTATTTAGTGAGATATATTTTTATATAAAGTGGGTATTTTAATAAAATGTGATGTGCGTTGATCATAACAATTGAATGGTGAGTTATGGTGAAGAAAGAGAGAAAGCAAAGGTGACGCTAATGTGAGATGGTGAGCCTTGATGACCACTACCACCAGCCTTACTACAAGATCATGGTAAAAACAATTAGAAGTTAAGATGAAAAGCGAAACGTAAATTAAGGATTCCACTTTGGAATAAGAGTAACATGCATGAATTATGATGTACTATTCGTTTATTTATTTGAATAAAAAGTTAGAGACTTATAGAGACAAAGTAAAAAAAGTACATGAAACTTTATGGACCTTTTGGCGTTGGTATTAAAATAGTAATGGGACATTGAAGCCTCGAAGGGGTCCAATAGAAAATGGTGTAAGTGGGAGGATGTGGATGAATTTGACTTAAAAAAAAGAGAAATGCACTAGAACACAAATAAACTTTCACAAATAGTTTTACAAATAGGATTGTCATGTAAGTAGTGGCCTTCTCAAAGTTTCTTTTGTATGGAATTTCTCACTCTTACATGTTATCACAAAATTACATGACATAATCATTTTGTAAAACTTTTTGTCGAAAGTTTGTTTGTGATCATAGCATTTGCTCTAAAACAAAAGTGCAATATTGTCATGTGGGATGCTGGTTCTTATTTACAACGTCTTCAATGTGCACAACGAACGCAAGAAATTGTCACAGGGTATGCATTTTGTAACAAAGGTTAAAAGGGTATGTCTAATTCTGTGTTTCAGTATATTATTGGTAAGAGTAGAGAGACTCACTTTTTCAAAAATCAATAAACAACTTTCACGTCTATTTAGATATAAAATTTGTTACACATTTAAGCTTCTTAATTACTTTCCATAACAAAGTATAAGATGTAAGGCAAAGGCAGTAAGATCACCAAGTTTCACTCATATAATTGTAAGTAAAGTTATGGGTCCATTTGGATCATACCCTGACCTTCATGGCTTAATGCCATGTTATTAAACTTTATATTAATACAATAATACGGAGTATGTGTTAAGTCAAGAGAACTAAAGTTAACCTTATATAATATTCATGTTAGCCCAAATAACTCGATCGCCGACGACGCGGTATTTATTGGTGAGTGATCTCATTCTAACTTAAAAGGTATCATGAATATTCTTCGATGCTTCTCCTTACTTTCTGGTATGTCAATAAATATTCAGAAGAGTCATCTTCTTGGTGTCGGTATCCCAGATAATTGTGTGGCTGAAGCTGCTAAGTCTATTGGTTGTTTGATAATGAAAGCTCCTTTTAAATACTTGGGTATTTTAGTAGGAGATAATATGTCTTCTAAAAAGGCTTGGTAACTAACGATTAATAAGATGAAGACGAGGATTGTCTAGGTGGAACTTAATACCCTTATCTTTCGGTGTCGTCTTAAACCGCTTCATAAATCGTTCTTTGGCACCACTACCTATCTACAACATGACGATTTTCAAGATTCCAAAATCTGTTCTTATTATATGGAGAGTCTGCGAGGAAATTTTTTTAATGGCTTTCACGATGGTGATAGCAAGATTGCTTGGGTCAAATGTTCCCTAAAATGGTGGCTTTGCTTCTAAGAAAATTCGGATAAAGGGTTGGGATTTTCTAGTTTTCTGTCTCTCACATCGGAGCTCTTCTTTTCAAGTGGGTATGAACGCTAACCTTTCTCATGATAACCCTTATGGTACCGAATATATCCAGGCTTTACAATGGCTTGAATGGTCATGTTCTTCTGCTGCTTTTCATTTCGACAGGAGCTCCGTCATAACGGAGAAGTTAACTCCCTTAAAGTCAAAGGTGTCTGATCCTCATTTCTCATTGAAAATTCGTAGTAGGGTAAAAAGGATACAGGTACATGTTATTTGGAAAGAACTTTAGGAATGACGATCAATTATACTCAAGCTTTCTTTTTCCTTCGTTTGTTTTGCTCCTTGAAGATAATAAAGACATATCGGATTGCTGATAATAAATGAAAAACGTCTATCTCCTTTTCTTTTCTCGTCATGTCCCGAGGAGGTGTAGAGCCACAACAACTTGATCAGCTTTCGTTATTACTTTATAACCGGTATTTTATCTATATGGATTACAGATGATTTTTGGGACTAAAAATGGCGATGGTGTTTTTCCAAAGACAAGGATGTTCGAGTTCTAGTGTTAGATGAGGCTTTTTCCTTCCCTAAAATAGGAAGTTCCTAATCCGATGGATTTAAAGTATTCCGATAAAGTTAAACGATTTTGCTTGGACACTTTATCTCGATCGTTTACCTACTAGATCGAATTTTGTCCTCGTAGGGAATGTCCTCGCTTCCGTCTTTGGCTTGTCCTCCAAATTGTGAATCACGTGCTCGAGGCGGATCGTGCCCATTTATTCTACGCTTGCTCTGGTCGAAAGATATTCAGAAGTTAATTTTGTAATATGATGGAATTAGGATGTTCATCCTTATGGTCGTACGAAGATTGGCTCTCTTTGGTTCAAATCTATCCGTTATAGGTTCTATAGACGAGAGAGGTGTAAGGACGTCGTGATTTTACGAGATATTCTTGAAGGAGCCTTTGGAACTTCAGAACCAATTCCTTTTTTTGCGTCTGTCCTATTCCCCGAAATGAAACTAATTTCGACAATATTTTTTTAAAAAACCTCTTTTATTGGTGTGTCGCTAGAATGTAATAGAACTTGAATTGGGTTAGTTTGGTCATTCACAAACCATTTTTGTATATCCTTTGTAATTTACTAGCTCCTTGCTAGAGGGGGATCAAATAAAGTCGCCGTTCAAAAAAAAAAGTTTCACAACGACATATTGTACTGTGGAACATGCCATGCGAAAAGATGACAAATTAGGGTTTGACCCCTGATTCGGTACCCCCTAGCCCAATACCCACTAAATAGTGACAAAAGGACAAAATCTTATTTTTTGTACCCCTCATTTTACAGTGCAAGCTCAATTTTTTATATCAGGTTTCTGTCGGTTTTCGTAATTTTTTGACAGTTTCATACTTTTTCCAGCCTTAATGCCATGTTATTAAACTTTATATTAATACAATAATACGGAGTATGTGTTAAGTCAAGAGAACTAAAGTTAACCTTATATAATATTCATGTTAGTCCAAATAACTCGATCAGTTTCACCGACATATTTGTACTTGGAACATGCCATGCAAAAGATGACAAATTATTGTGTTAAACAAATAAGCAAATGGAGTTGTTGTAACCAATGTGTTAAAGAAATATAAACTATACTATGTTTTCATAAAAGTTATTTTCCAATCTATGAATTTTGTCAACTTATTCTTTTAAACGAGAATTTTATCATCTCATCTCCTCCACTTTGTTGATAGTGATTCTCATGGTTTATTGTGCGTATGATTGTGTGAGTTGAGCAATGGGTTCTAAACTTTAGGAGGAACAAAAACATCAAAAAAATATGTTCTTCCATCATCGTAGCTAGAGGTGGTAAATCATAACCAAATGTTTTAATTTTGGCTAATTGGACTCTCTTTAACATTATTTTTTACGACGATTTTACTGAAAAACTAGCAAAGAGCTAGAAAAGATTACAAACTAATATAACTAGGGTTTTTATCCAAGTAACCCAATTGAAATTAGAATTACAATGAACAGAACACCACATATAGGACATTTGAACTATGTCTTTGAAAAGGAGATCCCGCCTAGGTTGGCGATTGCCGAACATGCCTTGAGTTCTAAAACGCCATAAAATCTACCACATCATGTAACAAACACCTTCAAGAATCTCCTTCAAGCCTTTAGGCAACCAAATGCTTTTGAGCCAAGAGAGTCAATCTTCATACGAAAAAATTTCAGGATTGTCAAGCTCCCACCAACGCAAAACCTTACTCCTCACTTGACGGGCCAAGGAGCAAGAAAAGAAAAGATGTGAGGCGGACTCCACCGACACACAACATTTAGGGCAAAGGATAGAAGGAATCTCAACGCCTCTAAGGGAAAGATTTAGCCGAGTAGGCAATTTATCCAACCGGACTCTCCTTGCCAAGATATTGACATTAATTGGGATAGCCTTAACCAACCTGGTAGGCACATCCTCTTTTGGAAGTATCGTATCGTCTATGAGATTGCGAACCGATTTAATCGAGAACTGTCCCGAGAATCCAAGGACCAAACCCATCGGTCTAACATTTGAGGGAGGATTACATCAGCAATACGAGAATGGAGGTGACAATTTTGCTCCTCTTCAGCCCCTCTTCTAGGAGGACGATGATAAGTATGAACTAGCATAGGATCTCTCATTTTCTCAGCCATGCTAATATCCTTGTGCGACTCCAAAGCATATAGCTTAGGATATTGTGCCTTTAATGTTGCGTCTCCTAACCATATGTCGTCCCAAAAAAGGGAATCCTCGTTGTTTCCCACCTTCTTTCTAGAGAGAGCCAAAAGATCTATCCCTTTGCTTTTAAGACATATTAAGTCACGAATAATGTCAAACCAAGGGGACATTCGAGATGTAGAAATACAGTTATCAAGAGCTCCTTTTTCATTGTGAGTAGCCTTAATGAACCTAACCCATAAAGAAGATCCTTGAGTAATGAAGCGCCGCACCCATTTGAACAAAAGAGCTCGATTACTTGCAAAGAAACAGGACACCCTAAGACTTCCTTTTTTATAAGCCAAAACATTTTTCTAACCAATCCAAGCCATTTCTCTATCCAACCCTTCAACTCCGTTGAAAAAAATCCTACGAATCGATTTCATCTTATTCACCACGCCTATAGGAACTTTGAAGACAGACATATGATAAACAGGAATAGAAGTGAGAACCAATTTGAGTAATGTTAAACGAACACCAATTAAAAGGGCTTTAAGCTTCCATTTAGATAAACAGGAAGATAGTTTAGAAGTAACCTCATCCCAAGAATTAATTCTCGACATGACGTCTCCCACTTTAACTCCAAGATAATTGAATGGGGTTGTAAACGTCAAGCAACCAACTAATCTAGCAGCTTTTTGAACTTCACTAGTGCTAATTCCAATTCCCATCAACTTGCTTTTGTGTAAGTTTATCTTAAGACCCAAAACCATGAAAAAACACTTCAAAACATGAACAATAGTTTTAATATTAGGAACGTCCCATTCTTCTACAAAGACAACATAATCGGCGTAGAACAGATGGGATAACTTCAAAGAATCATAGATATAAATACACTTAAAAAACCTGCATTCAACACCCTATTAAAAGAAAGATGCAAGCTTTCCATAATCAAGATAGATAAAAAAAGGAGAAAGAGGGTCTCCTTGTATTAATCCTTTATGAAAATGAAGCTCCGAGGTAGGGCTACCATTAACGAGAACCGAACCCATGGCTGATTTGAGACAACCATTTATCATTGAATCCCAACGATTTTAGAACATCATCTGAATAATCCCATCTGACCGAATCAAAAGCCTTTTCGAATCTACCTTGAAAATTAAAACTTTAAGCCTTTTTTGTTTACACCATGAAAGAAGCTCATTAAGGATGAAGGACCCATCAAGAATTTATCTATTAGGATGATGTGTCGTTGTGTGGTGTTAAATTATGATTCAAGTTTTAAATTTATATTTTTCCAACTTAACCAAAAACAACACTTTAACGGGCAGTGTACCCGGTCGGTGGGAGTTTCGTGGTAAGTAGGGTGTCGATCACTAAGAGCGAGGAACACTTTCAATTTATTAGTACTTTGGTTTTTCTAATCTAAGTTAGTCTAATCTATGCTAAACCTATGTTAATCCTAAATCTAATGGATAAAGGGGGTTTTCAGCCTGAGAGACTGGCACGGGTTTGGTGGCGACTAAAACCAATTCAAGACACTAAAACACACGCGAGCAAATTAACAGAAGATAAAAGAGCGGTCTAGCCAAATATAAGAAAACTGTATTAACCATTATTAATCCAATCAGAACGTTGGTTTGTTTATTAGTGCAATGATTACTTATCTCGAGGCGGCATGTCATTCTTAAGACTTAGGCGTTACTTCTTCCTAAGACCTAGACACGTAGAATTCTGTCATAATTAAACGCATTCGCATAGAGCATCATTATTTGCTGATTATAAGCTATCTTAGGGATTAAAGTAATGGTGATCTTGTTAAACCCTAACTTATAGAGATTTTACCCACTTACTGCTTAATGGCAATTGATACACTAGTAGTCCACTAACCAAGTCTTTACCAATTGATTAACACGTACTCGTTGATACCAAGGTCACCTTATGGTCCAACTAAGCTCACAATCAAAGGGCAAAGATATGTCGTTATTTATGATCCTATGATTCTAGATATATAAATTGCTATATGGAGAGCTATCCCGGCATCTAGATTACTTGGTCCGTATCACTAGATCCAGTTGAATGATAGGTCGCATACAAAAACACGTAAACAAGTATACTGATAAACATAAACAAGCAATCAACGATAAATTAAGAAATCGAGATAAACAAACCAAACATTAAGATCTTCATAATAATGGCTAATACCCGAAGGTATTAGCCTTCAAACGTCATAATTAATACAAAAGTAATGATTTAGCCAAGGTAAACTAACAGAGTTAACGAATGATACCAAAAACTGAACGATTACAAGAGTATAAGAAATTACACGTTGTCTCCTATAGAATTAATCATGTTGCTCGACCTCTTCTGCTCTTTTTCTCCTTTGAAAATCGAATTTTATGGTTTAGGTATCGAGAATATGATTTAGCACACTTAAAACTCGTTTTTGAGTTTTCTATTTAAGGTATAGAGTCGGTTCGATACGGCCTATCCAAAGTCTTGGATACGACGTGTTGGGAGTTTCTTGGAGTAGGGGCCACGTTTGATATCTTTCAGAATATTTTATTCCCATATAGCTTGAATACGGCGTATTGCCTTCTTTTAGATACGACGTATTAGATCTTGTTTCCTTCGTGGTCTTTGGTGAGTGCAGGCACAAATACGCCGTATCTTCCTTGATGGATACGGCGTATTGATTGTCAAAACAGTAATCTTTAAAATATCTTCGTTTAAGCTCCAGAATGCGTGCCTTTTAGTTAATCTTCACCAAGTACTCTATAATTACTGCAATTCTCAAATATAAACGATTAAGTAACAATTCTTTGCAATAATTATACAAAATGGGTTAATTACATAGGATAAATGATGCTATAAAATAGATGTTATTTGATGTCATCAAATATCCTCCCACTTGAATCCTACTTGTCCTCAAGTAGCCTTTAGAAGTTTATGAAAATGTATCCTTAAGGATTTTTCCAGTTAAGCATTTATTCGATCTATTACAAGTACACAATCAAACACCTCACGAAATAGGAAGATGAAAACACCCAAATCACTCAACTAATTTATGTGGTAACATGTAACTAATTCGCTCAATTGCTCGGTCATGACGAGTATTCTATCATAAGCTAGGCAAAAATACACATCTCCACCACTAGAGCTAAGGAGTAACAAGTTTATAAAGGTAAATATGGGTTTTTATAACGATCAACTTCTTAATCATCCCATACTTTACAAACTTTTACAAGACAAGTGGCGATATCTACCACTTTATACAATACTTTACATCGTTGATTTTTAAGACGTATCAACGAATAATCGATCCTTTATATAATTCCTTCGGTCTAAGCTCTTGCGATTATCTCCAAACTTTCCTTCTCTTTTCTTTGTTGCGATTTTTCTTTTTTTTGCTAACACTATACTACGAAACTCGGTGTAATTTCACCATTTTCACGATCATAATATCTCCGGATAATTCCTTCGGTAATTCTTCGTTCTTCGGATGTACCAATAATTGCGTTGGTAGTAAAAATACATGAGTTTTGACTACTTTATACATTCCCTTTTGCAATGTACAAATTTCTTCCCAACGGTACCAAAGATAGAAAATTGACACAAGACTCGAGAAATACATACTTTACACTTTAAGCAACTAGCAAGTGATAAATGGACATAATCTAACAGGGTAGGCTAAGATGTAAAGTTGTAACGAAATAGATAGTTAGTGTAATTCTTAAAGGATTGGCTCTACGGGTTGTTCTAGGGGTATCTTACTCTTAAGATGAGAGTAAATAAAGGGTTTATACGAGGGTTAACTAACCAGTGTAGTTAGTTAATAAAACAACATGTATAGGCTTTTTGGGTGTAATCCTAAAAATTTACCTATTTAAACAAGTTACTCCATCTAAATCTATAGTATTCATTATTGTGGTCTCGAATAGATATACCAAGCCAATTTCTAAATTCTACAACATCACCGGCACACTCATATTTTGTAGAATTTGGGTAAACATTTGGAAATGGATAAGGTTAAATCCTCACAATATCTATCAAGTGTTATTGTGTGTAGGTTATGTATCAAGTAATTTCACAAAAGTATGCTTAATTTTTTTTTTAAATTTGAGCATAATTTAAGCATTTTGGTGTGAAAAATAAGACAAGTATCATTTTAATTCCTATCCCCACACTTAAATTATACAACATCCTCGTTGTATAGATAAAACATTAAATACAGGAATTAAAAAGAATTAGAATGAGAAACTCCCCTGATATTTAGCTCGGTAGATTCTCCATGCTGAGCTTATGAGCAAGGATGTGTGTTGTAAATGCGTCTGGATACCAGCATGACTACAACATACATAGGATTCCAGATGATTGATACTTCACTAACTTCGTCGATTTCTTTGCAGCGAGGTCCTGTGCAAAATATAGGAAAAATATGCATTCCTATCTTGGTATCTACGGTTAATTTAAACTAAACTAAATACTAAATACGGGTCAGTCTGTTGAATACGGCGTATCATGGCGTATTGACAGAACTGACAATAATGTTTTAAAAGTGCATAAAAATAAAGGACTGATAACGTCCAGACATTCAATACGCCGTATGGTATGGAGCGGATACGCCGTATTGTTGTCTGGGAAGACAGACTCGATAAAAATAAATAACAATCCGGGTTGTCTCCTAGGAAGCACTTTTGTTTCAGCTAGTCTTTAAGTTAGACTTTTTCCTTCCTTCTTTTTATTCCATCTCATGCACTCTTATGTGCCCGCGTGTGAGCCATTCTTCCATCTTCGCATCTCGGACATATTCGGGACCTAAGTTCAAGACACCTTTGCAGAATCCCTTAATATTTTGGTATGAGTGGGAGATTCCATTCATTTTATCCTCTTCACTTACCTTCAGTAATGGCAGGATCTTATTGCATTGTTTATTAGTGTGGTGCTTAAACCTCGGATGTGACCGCGCCATTTGGTAAGTAACTTCTTCATTACCATTATGAAAGGTAATCATTCCTTCAAACCGTTTTGCATTAATCCTAACTTCTCTTAAAAACGGTTCGCCAAAAATAACATCGCCCATTCCATCATCATGATAAGCATCCATATTTTCTAAAACTGTGAAATCTGTTAAGATAGAAAAAGTTCCAACAAAGATAGGTATATTCATTAAGGTTCCAGCTATATTATTTCCTTTGTATTTCATTTTATCCCTCATTATAGAGTTATGAAACTTTTTAGATATTACATTGACGTACAATATAGGGAAAAAATTAACGTGTAAAGATTCAAAACCTATCATACAAGAGAACTTCAAGTTGTAGGCACAATCAATACGGATCTTCTTATCGTAGTCGTAATCACTAGGATATCCAAAAATTTTGCTAACCATTCTAGTATCATTCCTAGCTCTAAATTCCTCAATTACCTCACATTCCTCAATGGTGGGCATTAAATCATCAACTTGATCTCTTCTAAGCTTTAATGGTACATTAAGATCGTTTAGTTCTATGTAATCCTTAAAGAAAGGGTCTAATGATCTATTCAACACTAAAGTCTCTCCCATTAGCCTAGCTTCTAAATCAAGTTCCATTATTTCTTTTAAGATTAGCATGTAGACCATCTTAATTAAACTTCTAGCAGTTTAACACTTTTAAAAATTATTTTCTCTTCCCCAACTCTCAAAGTAATCTTCCTTTTGAAAACATCAATGGCGGTAGACAAAAATGGTCTTTCGAGGATCAAAGGAACTTTGATATTCTCGGGCATATCAAGAATTATAAAATCTACGGGGAAAACAAATTTATCAATACCTACTAGCACGTTTTCAATAATTCCTTTTGGATATTTCACAGTCCTATAAGCTAGTTCAACTATCAACTTAGTGTGAGCTAATTCGCCTAATCCTAAGTTAAGGTGGGTCGAGAGAGGCATAACACTTACGCTAGCTCCTAAGTCAACAAGGGAATTATTAAAGCAAACCTTATTAATAAAGCAATGCAAAGTGAAACTCCCTGGGTCTTCCTCCTTTCTGGGTACGAAATTATGTGAAGCTCCATATGAGTAAGATTCCAATAATTACGGTCCATATGATCCCTTCTTTTCTTCACAGTAGTAACCATTCAAACGACTTAGAAATGGAATTGTCATTTGTTTTGTCTCGTACATTAGTGTACGGTTCTGTCGAGTGGATATGAAGTATTGGGAGGATCCTATACGGCGTATCGGGTATTAATCAGCGTAGACAATAGTTGAGATTGACTTGACATGGTCTCTCGGGTTAGTTTCAGTGGAGCTCGGTAGACTTCCATATCCTCTTTCCTGTAGTACCTTGCTCATTTTCCCGATTTGGATATCCAAAGTTTTAATTGATGCTCCTTGGTTCCTTATGTCAGCATCCGTTGAAGCTTGGATCTCTTTGATCAAATTAGAGTTCTCCTCATGGCTTTTTGCCGATTCACTCATAAACTTGCTCAGGGTATCTTCCATAGATTGCCTTCGTTCTTGGTACGAAGGATTCACGTTGTTCCTTTGATAGAATCCCGAAGTTGTTGCTCTATATCCCCCTCTTTGAAAAGGTGCACCAAATTGTGTATAGTAAGCTTCTTCTAAGGTTTTCCCTTCTTCCGTGAGTGTACAATATTTGGTGTAGTGGGGACCTTTACATTGTTCACATCCTACTTGAGCAGCATAAACCTTTTCATTCACTTTCTTGATTTCTCTTCCAAGATTGTTGAGTTATGCTTGTACGGCTGCTAATCCGTCAGAAGTTTTAGTACTTCTGGTCCTTGATGTTCCATTGTGCCATTTTTGTAAGTATTTAGCCATTTCTTGGATGGCTACTTTCGCATCAACAGCAGTTTCTGATGGTATGGCTCCTCTTGAATCAAGAATCTGTCTAGTTGGAACATCCAATCTGTTATAGAACAAAACTACCTCATGCATCTCAGTTAAATAGTATTGAGGACACTTCATCAAGAGTTCTTTAAATCGCTCCCAGGCTTGATAGAGGTTTTCATTCGGTTCTTGTTGAAACTTGTTGATCTCTTCCATTTTCTTTGCAGTACGAGCAGGTGGGTAATATTTTCTTAGAAACTTTGTCTTCAGATCTTCCCAAGTTATTATCGAACCAGATGGTTTGTTTCTTAGCCTACGACTCGCAGCTCTAGTATGGACATAAGGAAGGCTCTAAGCATCACTTGGTCTATAGTTATATTAGGGATGTGGAATAAATCTACGATCTCAAGAACTTTCTCAAAATGTTCATTCGCCTCTTCATGATCCAAACCGCTAAAGGTGTTATCACGTAGTTCCTTGAGAAATTGGCGTTTCAATACAAAACTATCCTTGTCCTCGATTTTAGGCCTAGCAATTCCCGATCCATAGTCAGCTCGAGTTTTGCTCATGTATTGTTCTATAGTTTCCGCCATTGTTTCCGCAACCTCTTCCTTCGAGTATTATTCTTGGTCAGAAAATAGATCGAAATCAGGGGATCTCGATTCGTCAAGACTTAGTGTCTTAAAGTGCTTCCTAGATTATCGAAATTCTCGTTCCGGATCCTTGAAAGGTGTAAATAGTTCCTTAGTCGAACTTCTTGTCATGCACTACCTGAAACAAGGGATAAACAATTAGTAGGATGGGCTCAGGTGAAAGAAAACATAGATATACGTAAATTAAATGCAAAAAACTAGATATGTTACTATATCAGATAGTCAATATGCCGTATTTAATATAACTGAATACGCCGTATTAATCTTTTGAATGAATACGCTGTATTAGATAGAAAGTCGGATATGCCATATCCAATGGAAGTGGATACGCCGTATCGAGTTATCGTCCAGAGCAGTGTATTAAAGAAAATAATTAAAATACGCAAATAATTAAACACACACAAATATACAAGCAAATATACAGAATTATACAAAATTATACATTAATCTAAATTACACTAATCCTAAGGGTTAGATCTAATCTAATGCTAAAAACTAAAATATCAAATAAATATCAAGATTAATTCTTACTCCTCGGCAGCGGCGCCAAAAACATGATGTGTCATTGTGTGGTGTTAAATTAAGATTCAACTTTTAAATTTATATTTTGCCGACTTAACCAAAAACAACACTTTAACGAGTAGTATACCCGGTCGGTGGGAGTTTCGTGGTAAGTAGGGTGTTGATCACTAAGAGCGAGGAACACTTTCAATTTATTAATACTTTGGGTTTTCTAATCTAAGTTAGTCTAATCTATGCTAAACCTATGCTAAACCTATGTGAATCCTAAATCTAATAGATAAGGGGGTTTGTCATAAGCATTACAATATTGGGATTGTTTTATTCGCAATTCAAAGATTTTTTTGCCGGACTTTTTTCTGAATGAATCGATAGATATGTGTTACATATTTGTTAAATAAAGTTTATTATATAAAAAAGTGATAAATAGCTAAAATTTAATAGTAGTTTTCGAAACTTATCGCATAATTTGAGGGTACCTTTTGTAAAAAAATTTAATTTTGGGTTGGCCTCTATTTTTGAGTCGTCATTTTTGGCCCGTGCCGAAACAACATCGTTTGTCTCCATAATTGTTATATATTATAAAACCTTACAAACATCAGGTGCGCGGGTTGCATATTAATGTTGGCCCGACCAGTATTCGACCCACTGACATTTAATGCTCACCCAAATACCCGGCCTCATTTATTTCCCCCATTGTTAACTCTCTCCCTTTTGCAGATCAAAATACGTAACTATATACGTATCCTTCCACAACCACCGTTTATCTTCTTCCACGCATTCTGTCATCTCATTCTCTAGAAACACACACACCAAATTCAATCCCCACCACCGGCGTAAATAACTCCGATCACCTATCGGATTCAATCACCGCCACTGGTCGAAGATGCACTCTAAAAGGTGCTTTTTTTTCTTACAATTTATCTTTAATTTCTCTTTTTAATATGTTTCAAGTAATTTGTTTGATTAGTGTTTTTAAGGATGGGTTGTTTTTCTTTTTCTTTCCCATGTGATAAAAATGGGTTTCTTGACTTTTTGTTCCTAATTTTACAGGTTCTAATTTTTGAGAATTAAGCTTACCCATCTTGAGCATGAGCTTAAACGAGCACACCATGTTTTGCAGTGATTTTTCCAGTTAAGATGATATTGATTAGTTTTTGTGATTTATTGGTTTTTGGTTTTTAGGCAGTCAAGATGATTTGATTATTTAGGTTTTGATTGACTTTTGATTTTTGGTTTTTAGGATTGTATTGATAAACATAAACAAGCAATTCAACGATAAATTAAGAAATCGAGATAAACAAACCAAACATTAAGATCTTCATAACAATGGCTAATACCCGAAGGTATTAGCCTTCAAACATCAAAATTAATACAAAAGTAATGATTTAGCCAAGGTAAAGTAACCGAGTTAACGAATGATACCAAAAACTAAACGATTACAAGAGTATAAGAAATTACACGTTGTCTCCTATGTAATTAATCGCGTTGCTCGGCCTCTTCTACTCTTTTTCTTCTCTGAAAATCAACTTTTATGGTTTAGGTATCGAGAATATGATTTAGCACACTCAAAACTCTTTTTTGAGTTTTCTATTTATAAGGTCTGAAGTCGGTATCGATACGGCGTATCCAATGTCTTGGATACGGCGTATTGGGGGTTTCTTGGAGTAGGGACCACGTTTGATATCTTTCAGAATATTTTATTCTCATATAGCTTGAATACGGCATATTACCTTTCCTGGATACGGCGTATTGGTCTTGTTTCTTTCGTGGTCTTTGGTGAGTGCATGCATAGATACGCCGTATCTTCCTTGATGGATACGGCGTATTGGTTGTCAGAATAGTAATCTTCAAAATATCTTTGTTTAATCTCCAGAATGCGTGCCTTTTAGTCAATCTTCACCAAGTACTTCATAATTACTGCAATTCTCAAATATGAACGATTAAGTAATAATTCTTTGCAATAATTATACAGAATGGGTTAATTACATGGGATAAATGATGCTATAAAATAGACGTTATTTGATGTCATCAATAGGTATTTAGGAATATACTTAGGTAAGTCCATTCGGTAACCTTAGTTACTTTAATTATATGTATAGTTATAGGAAAAGAGACGTTTATTCATACTAAATGACTTGGAGAAGTTTTATATTTTATAATTATATAATACATATTTACGTCTTTTAGTCGACTTATTAAAATAATAATATTTTATCATTTTGTTGTAAAAATAAGTTTTCTGTAAGGATCTAAGTATATGATTTTTACGAAATTTCGGCATGACCCGTTCGTTTATACAACGTTTTCTAAGGTTTCAAACCTCAATTTCAAACTCTTTTTCCCAATTTCACCATTTTCTGACAAAATGCCAAAAATATATATTTCACAACGTTTATCAAAACATGTTTTCCTCAAACGACTAATTCACAAACATGTAAATAATAATATCGTTGTTTCATATTACTAAAATTCCCCGTTATAATCACAGTAAAACGATTAGTTTTCACTTATTAAGGGCCATGAGGTCCAAAATCTATATTTTGTTCAGCATACGGGTTATCAAACGCATGTTTTTCCTCAACGCAACTAATTCACATACTCTCAGATAATTTCTTATAAGTATGTTTCAATTTCAAAAGTCCGTTTTAATCACGTAAAACGACTAGTTTTCACTTATTAAGGCCCAATAGAGGTCCAAAACGTTATTTTCAAGTTCTAAGATCTGATTTAGGTCAAATATCATATCTATATTTCACTATATAGATGGTTCGAGAAAATAAACCTGCAAAAAACGCAAGGGCAATACTCAACGGACCAAGTACCAAGCCAAGTAGTTGGACTTTCTTATTTGTGCCAGGCCAACATTCTTACTCTGCTAAAACTATAAGCTATCTCGTAACTTATCTTTTCAAACTACTTTAAGCTTCGTTTTCTTAGGCATGTCTCTATCAATATCATACTAAGATATAACCAAAAGCCACAAAAATAAGCCGGATCACAATAAGGACCACAATAAGCCACGACTTATTGGGCCTTATTAGGTCGTGAGCTTTATAAGCCCATAATAAGTCCATTAAGCTTTTAAATAAGCTAATAAGCTACATAGTTCATTTAGACATCAAAATAAGTTACAAAATAAGCTCACAAAAATAAAATACCCTAAGTAAATAACCAAAACCATATTTCCTTAAACCCTTATTCCAACTGAATGTTAATAAGCTCAAAATAAGCCGAATATGCTTATTTTTATGTTAGAGCGAAAATAAGCTATATAGTATCTAAATGTTTTTCAACCATCACAACCACGACATGAAAATGATAAACCCTTGCTCCCATTTTTCTTACATTCAAACGAACCAAACACCCCTTTTATTTATTTTCGAAAATTTAAGCTTACGATTTATAAAAAACGCACCATACAACATTCATCTATGCATCATAAGAAATCTAAAAGTACATCAATATTTGAGAAAGAGTCGACTTATGCAACGAGGGGAGTTTCTCGAAAAGCAGCGTTTAAGAACTATCATATCCGACAACCCAGGCATTGTTTAAATGATAACTCGAATACTAGAATCAACCCAATACTCCTGAATCTCATGTCTTGATCAATTAGTTTTTATAGCCAAACATTTTATATTCGGTTACGAGCCTCTCAAGAGAGCACCAAAAGTGTTGGTATGATGTTGAAAATAATCATGACATGGTGTTAAGGATAAAGACAAATTATATAGTACGAAGGTTGGGACACAAGAGCTAAACACTAGCCACCCTTGTCCCCTCTTAGGTTTTGATCGGATATGGCATCTAAAGGAGGGTCGGGTTGCTTCTTTTTGTGTTGGTTTCCCTTAAAACGCATTGATCATGGACTTATAAAATGTGAACCTAAAGTTTTCCTAGTATTTTTAAATGAATATCAAACCTAGATCTTTTCCTATAAATCTGGTTTCCCTTAAAACGCATTGATCATGACTTTAAAATGTAACCTAAAGTTTCCTAGTATTTTTAATGAATTCAAAAATACTTTTCCATAAATCTCGATTATTTACACGACATATTTCACAGTCAAATTGCCTTAGATTCGATTTGAACATTAACGGACGTGCCGGGACTCGTTATAAGATATCTCAAGCTATACACGGGACAACCTCCCGAAACATGATCACATAGATAAAATCCTTTAAAAGGGATTAATTTAAACACAATAAAGATAAGATAACCAAAATAACCATTAATCAACACCGTCAACACGGTAACTTGTTCGACAAAACTGACAAAAGTCAAATAGTCAAAGGACTATGCTAGAACATGTAGATCTCAGAAAAGTGCAAGGGTTACAATTATATCAGCTACTTATCTTTTAGATAAGACCCCTTGTAAAGAAAATAAGATAGTTCTTATGAACTATGGATGAGAAGAATACTATCTTATAAGTATTTACAAATGTGGGGGGATATCTAGCTAAGATATCCGTATTGAACCCAAAAGTTCAAAAGATTTAACCTGAAACTGTGAATTGCATATTCTTAGTATATGCTCATAAAAGTAGTGCTTATGGTTTCTTTGTGTATGTTGATATATACAAGGATACGATAATGGAATAAAAAAGTGCTTCCTTCTTTGAAAATATATTTCCTTGTTAACGAAGGAAATTGGAAAATCATCTAGAATAGATGACGAAGTTGTCCAAGATCAGAGACAACGAGATGATAATGATCTCCAAGATGAGAGACAAGATCAACCCAAGGAAGAAGAGGTTGAACCTAGAAGAAGCAAAAGGGCAAGAACCGAAAAATCGTTTGGACCCGATTTTGTTTCTTTTATGGTAGAAAATGAAACTACTTCTTATCGAGAAGCGGTAACTTCCTCGAAATGGATCAATGGAAAGAAGCCATTAAAAGTGAAATAGATTCTATTTTATAAAATCATACTTAGGAGCTCATGGATTTACTTTCGGGTTGTAAACCACTAGGCTATAAATGGATCTTCAAGAAGAAGATAAAAGCCAATGGCACCTTTGACAAGTACAAAGAAAGATTGGCAATCAAAGAATTTAGACAACAAGAAGGTCTATATTACTTTGATATTTATTCTACGCGAATAACCCCAGTTAAGATGATACTTGCTATTGTCGCATTAAGAAATGAGGAAGTTCATCAAATAGATGTGAAAATGACATTTCTAAACGGGGATTTAGAAAAAGTACTATGCATGAACCAACCTGAGGGTTTCATGGCTCCTAGACTAGAGAGCAAAGTTTGTAGGCTTGTTAAGTCATTATATGGCTTAAGGCAAGCTCCCAAACAATGATTTTACCATATCATGTAAGAATGTAGATTCAAAATTAATGGATGTATGTGCGATCGATAGTATATATGTATTCTTGTGTTTATACATATATGGTATAATTAATTATCACTAGAAGTGATAACAAGATAAACAAATCCTCTAATGACATATTGGAGTTAAGATTTGACATGAACTTTATTAGTTTGTTAGATATGGTTAATGTGAACCAATATGGATTTGTTTTGAAGTCAAAAATGTTGTAAGGACAATATTCTTGAGAGGTTCAATGTAGGGGATTACGGCCTAGCTAGAATTCAATGACATCTTTTTAATTCTATTTGAAATAGAGGTAAGGTGTTGCCTATTTTGAATACTCAAAGAATATTGGGCATCTTATGTGTGTAATGACGTGTATGACTTGAATTTATAACCAGGTCAAGTATACCAGTAATTCAAGTGATGATCATTTGAATAGTATTACACAAGTACTATGATACTTCTGAAATTGTAGAGTAATGCAAATTTGGATTCTTACTTAAAAGAATCTAGATCCACTAGAGCGGATGTACTTACGCTAAGTGGAAAGCTATGCCTTAGAAATCTTGAAAGTATTTCAAACAAATGCTTATAGCTAAATCTATGATGAAATCTGAATTTATCATTTAAGATAAATTTATAGAATATGTGGGATATTTACGTTAATTCGTAAATGACATACCAAGATGGCGTAAACTGGTAATGGCCATGTTTATAAAGTGTGATAGTCAATTGAATTTTGACAGAGCTCATATCACAATGTAAAACAGTAAGTCGAGACATATTCATCATAGACGGTGATTGGTGTGACAACTACTCTAAAATAGAGTTATCACGATTGACTACATAAAGTCAGTGGATAACATCACGGATCCGCTTACGAAAGGCTTAAGCAGAGAATTAGTTAGAGAGTCGTCTAAAGGAATGTGACTAAAGCCCTAAAAGGAATGAATTTCTATGAAGGAAAACCTAATCTAGTTGACTAGAGATCCCAAGATCTGGGTTTAATAGGACAACCTAATCATTGAAATGTAGGGGAAGTCACGTCAATGTGGGGGTGTTACCTAAAATTGTAACATCCTAGTCCATACGTATAACAAATGTGACTTGTTGAGAGGTTAAACATATGGCTTTAATGATTCATGTTGAAATCACTAAGCATAATGATTCAAGATGAAATTGCAAAACATATGTTTTTAATGATTCCGGATGAAATCACCTATGCGAGAGAGCAGTGGGGTTGATTCAAAAGGAAATGTGGAGGGCGCAATTCCTAAGAGCTCTTGTAGAACCAAACTAATGTTTGAGACCATAATGAACATGCCTAAGAGGACTTGACAATGTCAGGGAGAGTCTTGTGTGAGTGTGTAATGTCGTCTACGTAAATAGAGGTTGAGTTTAAGGACATCGCGTCTACTCAGATCTAGGAGACTAAGTGCATCTCAGAAGGGAATATTCAAAGGGTCATACCTACCTATCCTATGCAAGACTCAATTGTTGGAATTTCATCAAAAGACCAACTTTGGACACACTTATCTATATGTATGTGTCATATATATAAGTAATAGTTCGTAAGTTTGCGTTCTCCTTGTAGAGAGTTTCGCAATGAACTTTTATGTGTCCAAAATGGAGTTGATGTGAATGAGATATCGCGTCTCAAAATTAGGCATTCGGTGTCATACTTAAAGAGGAATTTATGTTTATTTTCTATCCCCATTGGTGGGATGAGTAAAATTTTGAGGACTCTATAGTGTATAAATAGAGGCCTTAATTCTACACACACATCAAATCAATATGTATTATGGATTTCTAACTTATGGAGTACACATCTGGAAAGATGATATTCCAGGCAGTTTGTTAAGTCCTTTAACTACTGCAAGTTTGGAGGCATGGATTCGTAGGGATCATTTCAAGCGATTATAACTGAGTAAGCAAAAGGATGAGAACTTAAATGAAATGTTCGGGTTTTGGTATCGTCTTTATGAAACTCACTAATGGAAACTTTTATAACTGTAACATTTGCAACAGGAAAATGTAAATCTTAGAATTGGTTAATGAAATGGTTAGGTTAGCAAGTCTTTATCCCTGATATCTTCAATCGATCTTTTTTTTGATTTATTTATCCGTTATTTCTTAAAATAAAATCTTAAACATTTTCAATAGTGACAACAATCAAATTAGACTATTAAACACTTAGCTCTTGGGCACGACCTACAAGATTTACCAAGCCATTTTGCCACTATATTACGCCTGGGTTCTTTGCCCATTTGTGGCGTTGTATCGGTAATCGAGTTTTATAAATTTAAAACTTGGTAAAAATATATTTAAAGCAAAATACGCATCATTCATCTTTACTTTTCAACAAGTAAACGTAGTAATATTTTGTACAATCATCAATAAACGTGATAAAGTACTTATTGCCACCTTTTGTGGGTAGTGATTTCAAATCACATATGTCTGTGTGTATCATATCAAGTGGCTTAGTTTTTTGTTTAACCGATTTGAAACGTGATCTTGTAAGGTTGGCTTTGACATAAGTTTCACACTTATATTTTGAATCAATATGAAAATTTGGTATGCTGATTTAAGTGTAAAATACACATATCCGTTTATACCTAAAATAACCCAATTAAACCCAAAACAGACCAAAAATGGCAAAAATATGCTTGTATTTGTGTTTTGTGTATGCAGGTATGGATAAGTCAAAAATCATAAGAAAACAGTCAAAAAACAGGCAAGCACGGACACGAGAATCAGAAAAGTACAAAAGACGGAAGGAAGCAAGCCAAAGGAAAGTCATAGCCTCAGTCAAATCAGTCATAACACTTATGGTCAATAAAAGTCAACATAGCCCATTCTTCCTTTTACTACATCCTCAAGGGCTAGTTTGCTATTTTTCGGAAAGTTATTATAACTAGAAAAGAGATGGAAGAAAGAGAAGGACCACTTGTTATTGCAAACTCCCCAAACTTCCAAACAGTTTTAACGTCTAAATAAGGCGCGCCAATGGTTGCTTACTATTCACTCGTTTCCCCGTTTCACATCCAGGGTTAAATCAAAGGGGTTTTCAAAATTATAGGTGTTGCTCTAGGGTCAATTCATTGAGCTCTATAAACACAAAATGAAGGATAAATCGAGTCTTTATCAAAGGATTACTTACCTTTCCCTCAAGGATGAGACACGTATACAATGGTGTGTAAAGCATAAATTTATTTGGGTTCTTTGTGCTAAAAACATCACAAAAGAAGCACTAACGTCACATCATTGAACTGACACTTTGGCAATCATTCAGGGTGTCCACAGCTTGATCAAACGGCAACAATTGATGCTGCTTGATGATTGGATAGAAAATAATTGTCAAGATGAAAGATTGGAGAGCATGGCTAGAGATCCTAGAAGCTTCTTTCAGCACCTATAAATAGGCCTCACTTTTCACACACAAAGAGGATCCTTTTTTCATATCTAGGTTTTTAGTAATTTTTAGTCTAGCTTAATTTCGTGTTTTCCTTGAATGTAATTTTTTTAGTAATGTAATCAGTTTCTTTAATTAATGCAATTCAGTTTTTAATATTTTAAATCTCATTTTAAGCTCTCATTTAAAGTCATAAACTCTCTTAAATAGCCAATTTGTCTCAAAAGTAATACGCTACATTTATAGCTCTTGCAGTCTATAAGCTGAAATAGAGTTTATTGGAATTCAGTATTAATCTTACTTAACCTTAAATCCAGTTTAATCTTTATGGATTCATGATCTCTAAAATTGGAAGAGATCCCAAGGACTTTACTCTAGCTTATTTAATAAGCTAGGGAGCTTGTAGCTGAATTTATTGGTCCTCTTGTTTAGCTAGGGAGATTGTAAGGTTTCTCTTTCATTTTCCTTTAAATTCTAGCTTTAAATAATGATATCATTGCTTGCTATGTTTAGATCTGCTTATTTGTTTATTCTCTTTGCTTTATTAGTGCTTATTTGAGTTTTATTTAGGCTAAATCTCATTAGTAGTTTATCTGTTTCACTTTTTTAGTTTCAAATATAGATTTTTCATACTATTGTCTTAACAAATCCTCTAAATCCAAAATATAGTAAAATGTATAGATCTTAGATTTATTTGTTAATTTTAGTTGATGAATCATGCCTTAATTAATGTAGGTTTTTAATCTGTTAATTGTCTGGTAGTTAATACTTGTTCATTAAATTTCAACTTAAAAGCTTTTCTCAAATCTGTCATAGTCTAAAAGGGGTGTTTGGTTTAGTGCACTCTTGATATTGCTCTAGCTTTAGTACTAACATAAGTTGAGTACTGCTTGATACTTTCACTACCTAGTACTAACTAAAAAAGTTTGTAATTGCCTTCCTACAAGTTAGTACTGTTAGCTTAGGATTTTGGGCTTGACCATATAAGTAGGATTAAGTTTAGTTATAGCTTATTATAAATTTAATCTTAGTTTTCATTTTCTAGCTTATTTCATCGCTTTTTCTGTCATAAAAAGTCAAATTGCATCAGCAGTTCTTTCACTTGAAAGAACTGTTGAATTTTTACACTAGCAGTACTAACCTCAGTTAGTACTGCTGTGTTCTTAGCTTAATTTGGATAGATAATTTTAAGGTTTAGCTTACCAAATTCAGTAGGAGTTAAGTTCTAATATAGCTTAATATAGTTCAAGTCTTTAATTTTGTTTTCTAGCTTATTGTCTTAGCCTATTTTGCTGTCAAAAGTCATAAAAAACCTTAAAAAGCCAAAAACAGTACTTAGGATTTAAAATTGTTAATTTAGCTTATGGGTCTAGATTTTATAGCTTAATTAGATAGATTATAAGTAGTTTAATAAGTCCTTAAAGTTCTAAAGTCTAGTTTAGCTTATTAAGTTTTCTAGTCTATTTGGAGTTTGTGATTCTTTGCTTATTTCCTGAGTTTGCTTGTTTCATGCTGAATTTCAGTAGTTTAAGAGTACTTCAAGCTTAGATTTCTTTGCATTCATAGTTTGAGCACATCATAAGCTTTCCAGATCACTTTTCCTTTTTAGATTTGAGCTTTATTTGAGCATTTTAGGACTGTTAAAGTGAGAATAAGCTTAAAACCTCACTTTCTGTAAACAGCTTAGAGATAAGCTCTTTTTGAGCTTATTATTGATTTTCAGCACAAGGGTCTTTTATTAAAATTGTTCATTATAGCTTAATCTCAAACTTTGCTTTTATAAGTTTTTAATAATATGCACTTTTTAATTTCAACTTATTTTTAAGCTTTAAAAGGACTGTTAGTGTAGTCGGGGTTAGGCCTCAGGGTAGGTTTTGTAATTTCCCCAAATTTTTTTATTTCTTAGTCAACCCTTGCCCGTTAAGTGCTTTAGTCCCGTTAGTCTTTGAGTATTTTTCACAGTTAGTCCCTAAGTTAGTTTTTAATTAGTTTATTAAGTTTTAATATTAATTCAGGGTTAAGTTTTAATTAGTTTAATTAGTTTTTTTATAAAAAGATAAAAATTAGGGCTTTTATTTTTAATAATTTTCTGCGATTTTTCTTTATTTAGTGAAATTTTAGTTTACATTTTTAGGGTTAAGTTTTAGTCCATTTGCTTAATAAATTGCTTTTCCGTATTTGTTTAATTGTTCATTTTATTTTCATATCTTTCCAAATCAAATATCTTTGCTTCATTTAATCAGGATCGAACCTAAACGTTGGTTGGTTTCATTTCAATAGGTAATTGGGGGATAACGTTCAACGCGGTATCCATACCTTACCCGGTTTAACATTCGTATTTTTTTATTTATTATTTTATATTATAGTTTTGAGAGAAATATTATCCAGGGTAACTTGTTATCTTCTTAATTTCTCTTAAGGTTATATTATATATATATATATTTTAGGTACGTAAAACTACGATCATTTATGCTATTAAATTAATCAACATGACGCATCTTGATAGAACCTATAACTGATAGGTCTTTGATCATTTATAGTCAACGGTTGTTTAGACCTCATCTTGGATCATGTTAACAAAGATAAATAACATTATGCAAAGCTGAATTAAACATTAGAAGAAGAATGTTATCATCAACAAGGCATTTCTTCATTATCATTACACTCCAACGACACTCACATTCTACTTTGATCAATAGTAGAACAGTTACATCAATAAACTGTAACAGTAATCATAAGATCCTTGAGGCTACACCACACAAACTAGACGTCTACATTTTTCTTGTGATACCCACACACGTTTTTTTGTGTATATTCAACTACATGACCTAATGTCTCCTTATATAGTAGAGATCATCTAGGTTTACAAAGGATAAGAACAAAAAGATAATTAGGAAACAAAAATATCTTCATAACTTTTATCTTTATCTTCTATATTTTTTTTTCTTAAGATCTTTTAGATTCTTTAAAATCTTTCCATCTTTTGAAAGAAATTCCAGCTTTGCAAATTTTTAGTCCTTCTTGTTTCATTACTTTTATATATTGGTGTCTCATCAAATCAATTTAATTCCTAACAATCTTCACCTATTTGTATGATGACACAACAAACAAAAGTCGTGATGTTGTTACGAACTTCATCATAAAGCCAAAATGTCTTTAGGGCTATCTGGATCATTTGAACTAGCAGTATTCATTGATGGATCAACAGTATTAAGTTTAAAACGACCAGTATTAACTTCAGGACATCATCTTTAGACTTATCACTCTCATTATGTGGACCATCTTCAACTTGCTTTTGATCATTAGTAACAGATTTTGGTTCACCATTCCAACATCTTTGGAAGGTGAATTAAAGTATGAAGCATCTTTTCAAATTGGCATCACTATGCACTCTTGACTGATTTCTTCTTTCTGAGTAGATGTACCTGCATTAAGTTCTCCTTGTGTACCTGCAGATTCATTTGAGATTGTACTCGCAGCAGCAACTTGTACATCATACAATAAGAATCGGTTAAGAAACAAATAACAAACAGCCGACTTTAGACCATTCCCTTCTATCATAGGCTTATTCTATAAAAACCCAATATGCAAGTTTTTCTATCTACCCACCTGGTACTTGGTTTGTAATACCCCTCAAAAGCTTACTACTCCAGGAATATCCACAAAGAAACCGTCATCACTTTTGCCATCCACAATCTTCTATGAGACACATAAACCAAAGTGATAGCAAATGTGAGCATTGAGCACCATAAGTTAGATCACACACCTTTGCTAGATTCGTCAAGTCTTAGTCACATCATTTCTAAGCACGAATAAGTTATCTTTAAAGTGTAACACCCACTTTAAGATATGATAAGAACACGCAGCCCTGAAACTCCACTTCAATGTCAAATAGGTGATAAATAACCTTCTTCATAACCAATTCTTCCATAAATCCCAAAAATAATAGCCATATATCGTTTAAGAACATTTAAACCAAATCCAAAAACAAAGCAGGTAACACCAAACAAACTTGTGCTTCTGTTTTGTCCAGGATCCCAAAGTGTGTGTTATCCGATATCTGCTAAAGCTAGCAGTACAAACAATAAACCAGCAGTACAAACTTTCAACAAGCAGTACTAACCTTTAACTGCCAGTATAAACTTTTTGAGCCCAATACTAGCAGTACTAAAAATCAAGTAGCAGTATTAATGTTACCTTAGCAGCACAAACTCATACTTGGCAGCATTAACATGTAATAACAGCATAAAATCTTAACGAGCAGTATCAACAAACCCCTTTGGCAGTTGTAATCTTGAATGGAAGCACTAAGTATAAAGTTACAAGTTTCTTATCAACAAAAACATATACGAGCACAAACAATATACCTTTGTTGTTTCTATTTCAGGTTCTTTGCTTAAAAAAACCGTCAAAAGATTAATTTTCTTCTTCTTTGTAGTACATAGTTCCAAGTAAAAAAACGATACAAGCTGCCTTGTTTATTTCAAATAAACAGAAAACCAACAGACCTTGTTTGTCTGTAAACCGAACACAAATAATCCTTCAATGCTTCAATAATCACTTATATCAGAAACCCTTAATTGATGCATGAAAGCATATCTTAAAAATCCAAGCAACACAAACACTTTCATTCGTCCCACAGTGGTAGTAACCAAATCGAGCAGTATAAACTTTTTAAAGGAAGCAAAGGAAGCAGTACTAAAAATTACCACTGTTTGTTGTTAGCAACGCTTTATCTGTTACAAAACTGTCGCTAATCCGTCGCTAATGTGCATTCTCCTTCCTCCCATAGCTATTAGCGACGCTTTAAGTGTCATTAATCTGTTGCTAATCTGTCACAAATTCAAGCAGTACTAATATTTTCTTTTGACAATCGTGGCAGTATTAACTTCGAATTTAGTACTATTGGCAGCACTAATATAGAATGAGCAGCACTAAGCATAACCAAAACCACGAACAGATAAATCATTCTATCCATAACCTGCTAAACTCAACTGCATCCTCTATTCCAAAAACACAACTTGAAACACAACATCAATAACCTCGAACCTTAAGCTTAAAACTTGCTGTCATAAAACAAGTACCCATGTGCTGCTTCTTTTCAATGAACGACAAACCAAAAAAAAGACTTGATTGCAAACCTGTATGACTTAATGTCGAACCTTTGCTTTCAATCAATAAGAACCTTCGATACCATCTTCAAAGTTACTGATTTATCGATTTAGGGTTTCGTTGAAAAACCCTAACTCCACTGAATTAGATACCGAAAAAGAACATATACATAAAATTCTTTTTACCAAAAATCAGAAAGTTAAAAAACCTTGTTGATCCCAGATATCAATTGTGAAAACTAAAGAATCGTTTAAGCTCGGATTGTTTAGATCTTATATCTAGGATAAACAATAACAATGATAACAATTATGCAGCGAAATATAATGAAGACAATTGTTATTGAACAATGTTTTATTACCATACGTTTCCACCAAGCCCCAATTCTATATGATCAGTATAGAATGGTTACCACCTGTAATAGGGATCAAAGATCCTTGAGGCTACATACACCAACTAGACGTCTACATTGATCCAGTGTACACACACACGTTTTTCTCGATACTAAACTACACGACCTAATGTCTCTTTATATAGTAGAGATCATCTAGGTTTACAAAGGATAAGAACAAATATAATTAGGAAACAAATAATATCTTCCTAACTTTTATCTTTATTTTCTATATCTTTTATCTTCTTAAGGAGATCTTTTAGAATCTTCAAAATCTTCCATCTTTTGAAGAATTCCAGCTTTACATTTAAGTCCTTCTTGTTTCATTCTTTTATTTATTTTGTCTCATCAAATCTAGAATCCTAACAGGATGCTTTATGCGGATGCGTCTAATTGTGACAGAATTCGCGTGTCTAGGTCTTAGGAAGAAGTACCGCCTAAGTCTAGGAATGATATGCACTTCGAGATAATACAATCATTGCACTAAATAAATAAACCTGCATTTTATCGGATTATTCATGTTTGATATGTTTTCTTTACATTAGTTCTCGACCGCTTCTTTATCGTTTGTTTGTCTTTTTGTGTGTGTTTATTGCTTTACTTGT